>JADRCD010223735.1:0-31115 GCA_019843815.1 Montemys delectorum | reverse complement strand
AAAAAAAAAAATTGTATTCCTGTCCATTTGTGTGTGGATACATACATGCCACAGAACATGTAGAAGTAAACAGACAACTACTTGGAGTCAGTTCTTTACTTTTACTCATGTGCTGGGGTACTGAACTTTAGGTTACCTGATAAGCTACCTCCCCAGCCACCCCCCACCCCCGCCACACGCACTTTTGAATTGGTATTTTGCTGGCATGTATGTCTGTGTGAAGGTGTCAGGTCCCCTGGTAGTGGAGTTACAGACAGTTCTGAACTGCCATGTGGGTGCTGGAAATTAAACCAGGGCTCTTGGCTCTTAACCTCTGAGCCATCTCTCCAGCCCTATTTTTTTTTTTTTTTTTTTTTTTTTAATTACAGAGAGGACTCACGCTCCAAGTTATAGCAAAATGATAAATTGTTCAATGTGCTTATAGTAAAAGCTGTATGTGCTGTTTAACCTCCTTCCCTTTGGGTTTTTTAAGACAGGATTTCTCTGCCCTGGCTGTTTTAGAACCTTCTTTGTAGACCAGGCTAGCATAAAATTCAACAGATTTTCAGCTCAAACTCATAGATCTGCCTACCTGGGATTAAAGGCATGTGTCACCATCCATAGCTACCCACTTCCCTCCAAAAGAAAAAAAAAAAAAAGTCATTTATTTTTGTTTTATGTATATGTGAACTACATGTGTATCTGGGGCCTAAGGAGGTCAGAAGAGACCATCAGATCACTGGAATTGTAGTTATAGCCAGTTGTGAGGCACCATGTGTGTACTCTGTAAGAGCAGCCATTGCTCTTTTTTGTTTGTTTGTTTGTTTTTTGAGACAGGGTTTCTCTGCCTTGGCTGTCCTGGAACTCACTCTGGCCTACAGAAATCCACCTGCCTCTGCCTCCCAAGTGCTGGGATTAAAGGCGTATACCAGGTGGGCTGCGGAGGTGGCTCAGTGGTTAAGAGCACAGACTGCTCTTCCAGAGGTCCTGAGTTCAATTCCCAGAAACCACACGGTGGCTTACAACCATCTATAATGAGATCTGATGCCCTCTTCTGGTGTGTCTGAAAATAGCAACAATGTACTCATATGCATAAAATAAATAAATCTTTAAAAAAGAAAAAAAGGCATGCGCCGCTGCTGCAGCCTTGCTCTTTTTTCTTTTTTTAAAGCTTTATTTTATTTATTTTATGTGTATGAGTATATGAGTACACTGTAGCTGTACAGATGGCTGTGAGCTATCATGTGTGTAGCTGCTGGGAACTGAACTCAGGACCTCTGCTGGCCCCGCTTGCTCTGGCCTAATTCACTGTTCTGGTGCATCCTATCTCATTACGGGTGGTTGTGAGCCACCATGTGGTTGCTGGGATCCGAACTCAGGACCTTTGGAAGAGCAGTCAGTGTTCTTAACCCGCTGAGCCATCTCGCCAGCCCCGCCGCCTTGCTCTTAATAGTGAGTCATCTCTCCAGCCCCTGATACCAACCTCTTATCAAAGTACTCAGGAAGCTAGAGACAGGACTAGGACTGGATTAAGAGTTTCAGGCAAGGCCGTATTGCAGAGTAAGATCCCTATCTCAAAAGGGAGGGAGGGATGGAGGAAGGGAAGGAAGGACGGAGGGAGAAGGGTAGGGGGAGGGAGGGAGGGAGGGAGGGAAGGAGGGAGGGAGAGGGAGAGGGAACATCCAAGACAGAGGGGACAGCAAGGGTCAGTTAGCCACTTCAATGAACTTTATAGTTTGTATACTGAATTAGAAGCCATGTAGATATGTCAACAACGCACATAAAAAACATGACAGAAATGGAAGCAAAACACAATCTCTATATAAAACGCAAGAGATTTATTCACTGGTGGCTCAGTCACAAAGCCAGCATGATTTCAAGTTACTAAAAAATTTTAAATTGAACTAGGCAATGGTGGCACAGTGGGATTAATCCCACTATTCTGGGGGCAGTTGCAGAGGAGCTCTGTGAATTCAAGGCCAGCCTGATCTACAAAATGATTTCCAGGATAGCCAAGGCTACACAGAAAAACCTTGTCTGAAAAAAACAAAACAAAACAAAACAAAGTTAAATTACATTAAATTTAATATGTGTGCATGCACACACACCATGAACACCTATGGTGGTAAGGAGACAATGTGCAAGAATTACTTTCAAGTATGTGGGACCTAGGAATCAAACTCAAGCCATCAGTCTTGGTGGCAGGTACTAAGCCATCTCACCGGTCCTAATAATGTTATATTTTAGTTGTTTTTGTTGTTGTTGTTGTTTTAAAATGGCAACACAGTCTGAACTTGTGTGATGAGTGACTTCCAGGCATTAATGCCCTCCTCGTCCCTTCAGAGTTGATATTCAAGGAAACGGACAGCTCTGGGCTGTTGAGGAATTTTAATCCAGCAACATGGCTACTCTGTCTGGAATATAGGCATGCCCTTAACACACACCTTTAATTCCAAACAAAGTTGTCTAGTTGAGAGACTGACAAATCAGAGAAAGGTTGACAAAAATAGGATACGCTCACTCTCATGACAACAGCATAGGAGGAAAGAGTGTAGGGAGAGGCAGTGGCGTTGAGCTGAAGTCAATTCAGTCAGTCAGTGCAGTGAGTGCAGTGCAGTGGAGCTGAGTTCATTAGTGAGTTCATGCAGTTCAGCGCAAGTCAACAGATGAAGCTGATGTCAGAATAAGGAGCCAGAAAATTAGAACAAATTGCCAGAGTTAGTTTGAGGCCAAGCAGAGCAGAAACCAGACTGAACCAGTCAGCTTAGAGAGGAGTTTGAACCAGAACAGCTGTATTGAACCAGCTGGCCAGAGATCAGAAAGAACTAGAAAGAGTCTCAGAGACAACAATTACATCAGGTGAATGAATAAAAATTACTTTTACACCGGGCAGTGGTGGTGCACGCCTTTAATCCCAGCGCTCGGGAGGCAAAGGTAGGCGGATTTCTGAGTTTGAGGCCAGCCTGGTCTATAGAGTGAGTTCCAGGACAGCCAGGGCTACACAGAGAAACCCTGTCTTGAAAAAAAATTTTTTTCTTTTACACTGAGGACTTATAGCTCTTCTGTACAAATCAGCTGACCAGAAAAGTTCTTTCTAGAAAGTTTCAGTTGGTGATAAAATGATATATACGTTGAACAGCCATAGTCACATGTGGCTACTAGCACCATTTGGTTATAAGTGATCAGAGAGCTGGACCCACAGACCAATCTTAGCAGAGGGATGCGTCTCCCCCTCCTATCTTTATTCCAACTAGATGTGAGGATATGGTTACATCTCTGTTTCGCTGCCAAAAAAGGAAAATTCAAACATTAAAACTGGGCAAACCTTTTGGTTTCTAACATTTTCTCCATACAATAAAGTTATAGACAGGAAGCCTAGATGAGCCTAGAACAGGTATCTTGTCTACCCTACTGAGTATGTGGACAGGATGGTGCCAATGAATGCTATTTAAAGATGTGTAACAATGAATGCTGGTTATTATTGTTTTTAAAGATTCATTTATTTTTATTTTATATGTGTGAAATCCTCAGAGGTCAGAAAGGGAGTTGGATCCTCTGAAATTGTAGTTAAAATATGGTTGGTCAGTTGCCATGTGAGTGCTGAGAACTGACCCCAGGTCCTCTGCCAAGTCATCTTTCCAGCTTCATGGTTATGTCTAATGTACAACACTGAGCCCTTCATTTCTGTGTTAGAGATACCCAGATGCTCGGAGATATGTCTACTGACATTTAATGCAAAGAAGGAAATAAGTTTTCTTCTCTCATTTTGTATTAGCACATCACAGCCATTATTCTGTGCCTTCCTCTTTTTCTCTGCTACCATATCCTATGACTCTGCTCAAGTAATACAGAGTTTCTTCCCACCCTACTGCATGGTAGCACACAAACTGCTGATAGGCACATATGCAGTTTTAACACTTCATAAATGAGACTGTAAAGAAACTACTGTTTTGTTTGTGACTTTCTGGGCTGACCTTGGACTCAGTACAAAATAAAGAATGACTTAACTCCTGATCCTCTTGCCTCTACCTCCCAGGTGCTTGGATGGATGACAAGTATATCTCTACACCTAGCAAGAATTGTGTGATTAAATTCACAATTATACTTGCCTATAGGCTAAATACATATCTGTTCTAAGCTGATGGTAACTGCAGACCTGTACATTGAAATCCAAGGAAAGAAAGGCCATATGGTATAAATAACCAACAGTTACCTCGGAGGTACCAGCTAATACCTGAGATGTGACTGTATTCTTTCCCAACACATAACAACAAAGCAAAGTGCCCCAAACTGGCTTATTCTCTCAGCCTGGATGTACAGATATCAGATGCCCTCATAGCAAGTGTCAACAAGATGAGGCTCAGGGGAGCAAAATCGAGCCTGCACATGTGGCTGGACACTGAGCCGTTAGAGCTTCAGGTGCTGTGACTAGAGCAGATAAATTAAATTACTTCAGGCCACATGATGAGATACTACAATGTTCACTAAAAGTATTTCAAGTTGTGAGTTGTCATCCTAGCATTTGAAGAACCTCAGCCTTTTGTGCTAGCTAGTTTTTATTTATGTCAACTGACATAGAGCTTGAGTCATTAGAGAGGAAGAAGCCTCAATTGAGAAAAAGTCTCCATCAGATCAGGCTGTAGGCAAGCCTATAGGGCAGCAGTCAAATGACCCTTTCACAGGGATCACCCTAAGACCATTGGAAAACATAGATATTTACAGTACAACTCATAGCAGTAGCAAGATTATAATTATAAAGTAGCAATAGAATTTATGGCTGGGTGGGGTTCACCATAACATGAGAAAATGTATTAAAGGGTCACAGCATTAGGATGTTGAGAACCACTGCTGTAGGGCATTTTCTTGATTGGTGATTAATGGAGGAGGGCCTAATAATGCATTGTGAGTGAGGCCAACCCTGGGCTGATGGTTCTTGGTTCTGTAAGAAAGCAGGCTGAGAAAGCCATGGGGAGCAAGGGAGCAAGGCAGCAAGCAGTACTCCACCATAGTCTCTGCATCAACTCCTGCTTTCAGGTTCCTGCCCAGCTTGAGTTCTAGTCCTGACTTCTTTCAATGATGAACAGTGATGTGGAACTATAAGTCAAAGAGACTCTCTCCTCCCCAAGTTGCTTTTGGTCATGGTATTTTATCACAGCAAGAGTACTCCTGACTAAGACTCTGTCCCTCCTTCAAATTAAAAGAATATTTAACACATAGAAAAATGGTTCTGTTTTTTTTGGAGGTGGTACTGGGATTTAAGTTAGAACTTGCACAGGCTAAGCAAGTGCTTTACATGTAAGCTACGTCTCCAGCTCAAGAAAATGGTGAATAAAAGCAGCAGTTTACGAATGAAACAAAACGTAACAGTGGCCTGAACGGGAAAGAACATGTATTTTTCTTCTTCTACCTAACCACTGTTTCCCACTTGCTTTGTTGAAACCATAGATTTTGTTAGAAAGAAAAATTAATCCAACAATATAAGAAATAGTAGTTATTTTACAGTCATTACAGCAGAACAGAGAACAAAATTTAAACAACATTTCCATCCTAACAGTGGACTCTGCAGTAACTCAGCACAAAGCATGACACACTCAGCTAGTATCTTGTGTTTTCCTCACTGAGTAGGAACACAATCTGGCAAGGGCCATATAAAAATGTAGATGTGCCTCGAATGGCAGGACATGCCTTTAGTCCATGCAATTGGGAGGCTGACTTACATAATAGAGACCCCATTTCAAACAAACAAAAGACCCAGTTACTTATTTATTTGCCCTGTCAAAAAGAAACTTAAAGAGCTATGTGTAGTTATAATATTCAAACTCTAATAGCCCGAGTGTGGGTTACACACCTGTAAACTTCAGCACTTAGAAGGCTGAAGCCTTAGAAGGCAGAAGGTCTGCAGTGAATCTCAAGCCAGCCTGGACAACCTGAAGTTCTCTGTTTCAGTGATAACAGAAGCTGGCCGAAATATAACAATAGCCTTTCTCAAAACAAACTACAAACAAGAACAAAGCATTCTCTTTTTATTTGCAGTTACAGCTTACTGTGCCACTGTGAGTCTCTCATAAGGAATAGGAAGTATTCATTACATCCCGAAACACGCAGCCAGCTTCTCAAGCCCTCAAAGAAACAAAAATAAAAACACTACAAACTTAAGACAGAAAAGATTTGATGGCAGGGTCAGCAGGTTCTTTGTAAATAGAAAGTTCCAAATACACTTCACAGTGAAATATTATATTTTATTATTTCTTCCATAATGCTAACTGAGTTTCCTACTTGGGAGTCTTTTTTTTTTTCCTCTTTGGAGTCTTAAAAGTGAAAAGATGAACTTCTTTATTGAAATCTGAGTCAAGGGCACCATTTTATACATAATTAAATACAACACAATCGAAATTTGCGTTAGTTCAGAAAGAAAAAAAATCATCAATTTACTGTGTGGCCTGATAACAATTTTTCTATAGCACTTAATGATTTTTCTCTGCAACAATTCCATTAATAAAATATACTAGCTCTAATTAGCTTTTAGCAGATGCTGTTCTTCAACAACTTGACACAGAGGTGTTTGCTCTGTGCGTTTCATGCTATTTGTAGTCCATCAGAACTACACCCCTTCCCACCAGTCCATCTGTATGCTCTGGAGCACTCAAAGGCACCTCTGAGAAGTCGTAAGGTCAACGTGCTTTTCTAACTCTGAAGTCTAACACAAAACTGTAAAAACTATTACGGAACTCTCTGCTTTCTTGCTATGGAACTACCAACTGGCTCTCCTGCCTTAGCTTCACTAAGTGTTGGATTATGGGCATGTATTACCATTTAGACTTTCCTCTCCTAGGGGAGTTCAGCCTTGGTACATTCTTTATTGAACAGTTCATGTTTATCTTGTTTTTATACTTTTTTTTTTTTTTTTGGTTTTTTCAAGACAAGGTTTTTCTGTGTAGCCCTGGCTGTCCTGGAACTGACTCTGTAGACCACGCTGGCCTCGAACTCAGAAATCCACCAGCCTCTGCCTCCCAAGTGCTGGGATCAAAGGCGTGCGCTACCACCACCTGGCGTTTTTATACTTTCTATGTCATGATTCTTGACAACTTTCTTGCAGTTGTTTTTGAGACAGGATTTCTAGGACCCAGGCTGTTCTAAAACTCACTCTGTAGATCATGCCAGCCTCAAATCTTGATATTTTAAAGATTTATTTTAACTGTAGGTATGTGGGTGTTTTGCCCAAATTATGTCTGTGAACTGCATTACTTGGTGCACAGAGGCTAGAAGATCTTCTGAAGGTGGAGTTACACAGACAGTTATGAATTGTCATGTTCTGGAGTACCCTAAGTGGCCAGTGCTCTTAATTGCCAGTCCATCTCTCCAGCATACTTGATACTTATTGTCTTTACTCTCTAACTCCTGAACAACATATTTGGTTGTTTACCTTGCTCCAATAACTTAGAAGAGTCATATGATTTCTGTCCTACTTGTTTAATGAATAGAACTTTCTTATTACTTACTGTCGCCAAATCCAGCAGTATTGACAGTTGTTTTTTGTGAAAAATGAGCTCCTGGCAATTGTGCAGATCTTCTTCCTATCCTCACTTGAGTATTAACTAAGATGCTGTACTAAACTATCACTGTCCATTTTTAAAGACAGCCTAGTAAACTGTAATTGGTTTACTTAAGGACTTAGCCATTAAATTTATGATTCAGTAATCTAGCAAATTGCTTCATTACTTCTGTGCTGTTATCCCCACTATGCAGGTTTGGAATACCCTCAATGAGCTCTCTTCCTTCTGCCTTGGCCCCACATCTACCTTTATAACTCTGGCTGTAAGAGTATTTCATGTGGTAGAATTCACAGCAAGATGTCAATACTCACATCTTCTGATCGTACTACAATAGTTTGCTTCTTTTAAATGTCTGAGTACCTGCAGCTCATGGTGTCTATTACTAGCTGACTCTTGGCCTCATAACTGATGCCATCACCTGTCCTGAGCACACTGCTTGAGATGATGCCATAGAACACTTTCAAAAGAACCTGTTTACACCTAACCCAAACTGTCCAGGACACATGGAATGAACTAAAGGACTTATCTAACCTGGTAAGGTAATATAGGCCGAATCCCAGTATTCATGAGACCAAAGCAGCAGGACTAAAGAGTTTGAGGCCAGTTTGAGCTAAATAGTGAGTTCAATGGTAAGTCTAAGCTACAAAGCAACACCACCTAAAAACAAAAAACAAAATGAAAAAAAAAAAAAAAAAAAAAAAAACCATGCCCATGCATGACAATACACTGTATCCTTACCTGGAGGACAAATTCTATAGGGATCATTAAGGGACAAGTGGCATAACTTCACTAAGCCTCAGAAACTGATTAGAAACATGCCTGCCTAGCTCCACACAGCAGTATGAAGCAGCTGGTCTCAAGAGCATATAAATATCCGTTTCTAACAAGCTTTCCAGTGTTGTTGGAGCTGTAGTTCGAACAACCAGACTCTAAACTAGTGGGTTAGACACTATAAATACACCATATGCAAACTCTTCTATTATTGATTATTGAATTGTAGTGACTTACAGGACTATCTCTATTCTAGGATATTAAGAGTAAAATATCTAACAAGAAAAAGAAAGATATCCTTAATTTCCTTTGAAATGACTTAGGACTATAGAGCAAACATGGTCAGACAAGAGATTCAAGTAGGCAAAGTCTTTTCCAGTTTTGCCACATCATATATGTGTGTATGTGTGTGTGTGGGGGGGGGGCGGGGCGGCAGAGGATAACCTTGGGTATTAGTTCATGCCTCTTACATTCATGTTGAAGTCTTAGGACAACTTGTGGGAGCTGGTTCTTTCCTTCCTCCATGTGGGTTCTAGAGATTCAGTATACCAGGCTTAGTAGTACTTAACCACTGAGTAATTATGTTGGTTCCTCATGTACGTACATACATACGTATGTATTTATGTATGTATGTATAAGTGTGTGTATTATATGTATATATGTATGATATTTATTAAGTATAAATGCTGCTTTATCCTATTTTATAATGAATATAGGAAATATCATTAAATGTCTCTCAAGCAACATTTTTGTGTGTTGAACGTTTGTGTGGGACAATATGGGTATGCATGTGGAAGTAAGAGGTTGGGTGACTTTCTCAATTGTTTTCCACCTGATTTAAATTTGTAAATTGTGTGTGTGTGTGTGTGTGTGTGTGTGTGTGTAGTGTATTTGAAATTAGACGACAACTTTAAGGAGTACATTCTCTCTTGCCACTTTCTTTCAAAGCAGAATGTCTCAATTTTACTGTAGAGTATAACCTAGGTTAATTACCAGGGAGCATCTAGTCTCTAATTCTCAAAGTACTGTAGGAGTGTTGACATTACAAATGCCATCTTGTTGTCTTGCCACTCATGTTTTGAAACAGGGTTTTTCACTGAACTTCAAGCTTACTAACTCAGCTTGACTAGCTGGCCAGCAGGCTCCAAGGATTTTTCTTTCTCCACTTCTCTAGTGCTGAGATTATAGGCCCAGCTTTTTTCTTTTTCTTTTTTTTCTTTTTTCTTTTTCCAAGACAGGGTTTCTCTGTGTAGCCCTGGCTGTCCTGGAGCTCACTCTGTAAAGGCTGGCCTCAAACTCGGAAATCCGCCTGCCTCTGGCTCCCAAGTGTTGGGATCAAAGGCGTGCGACACCACGCCCCACAGGCCAGGCCCAGCTTTTTTCAACTGAGTAGTGAGTATCTGTTTATTCTGTTTTGTTTTGAAGACAGCAGGGTCTCACTATTTAGTTCTCATTGGTTTTGAACTCACTATGTAGACCAAGCTGCTCTCCAACCCACAGATATTAGAGTCCTGGGATTAAAGGCATGTACTACCTTGTCTGGTAGATACTAGATATTAGATTTAGATCCTTCTGCTTGCATGGTAAATACTAACTAATTAATTGAACCATTTCCCCAACCCCCCAAATAGCTTTAGTTACTAAAAACTATAGGCTAAGTAATTACTTTCCAGAAGCAATCAAACTAGGCTAGGATAATGTAAATCAAATGTTAGTAACAGCCATGACCAAAATCTACTGCTCATCTCAACACCTACATTTTAGGTTGTATATTCTTCAATTCAGAGTGGAACATCATGACCATGGACTGACAAGGCTGATGATTATAACTTTAGGCAGCATATCTGAACACAGGCTCTCTAGACACCACAAGCCTAAATACAATTATTACAGCATTTAGTACTTAGAATGGGACAAAAAGACAACAACTATATAGTGGCCAAACCTGTATTGTTTTAAAGAAAATGGCATGGAAGATGCATACCTTGAAACCCAGGAGAGGGGGGCGAGAGCAACTTGTTACAAACTTGAGCAACTTGCGCTTTTCTTCATCAGTAAAACCTTCTACAACTCTCCAAAAGATTTTAATGACAGGATGATCAGCAGAATAGCCCCCTATGACAAAATGAGCATATGATGCATTAAAAATAAAACCAAGCCAGACAGTGGCAGCACATACCTTTAATCCCAGAACTTGGGAAGCAGAGGCAAGTGAATCCCTTGAGATTGAGGCCAGCCTGGTGTACAGATTGAGTTACAGGACAGCTAAAGCTACAGAGAAACATTGTCCAAACAAACAAAACCAAAACAAATACCCTACCCCCACCCCAAATCAATGCAGAAGAAGCAGCAACAACTTGGGAATATGACACCAATGTTTTGAGGGGCTTGTGAGAAGGGGAGTAGGTTTTCTAAGCCAAACTAAAAGATACCTGCCTCTGGCCCTTTGCAGAGGGTAGGTGTGACCACAATGGAGCCGGCATGAAATGATGCCTAGCAAACACTAGAAACCAACAACATGTGGAGTAGACCTTCTTGAACAGGAACTGACACTTGGCTATCTAAAAACACGGTAGACACTGATACTTTATTTCTCAGAGAGCTAGGTAGTTGGCCAATGTGATCTCCATCTCTATTTACTGCCACTCCTTCTGATAGATAATAAGGTTCAGACTGTGGCTGACAACCAGCCCTGCCTGTTATTAGACATAATTCTAAGATCTACTATCTGCTACTTATATAGATTTTAATCTCATTAAGTGCTTCCTAAAACTAAAACAATCACCATATATTGTTCCCTCACTGTTAATACACTACAGAAATAACATCAATAAGATATCTTAAGTGCATTAATTGGCACCAAAATGACTATGGTAATATTTTAAATCTATTTACTGGAATAGCTTAGATCCTTAAAGGTATAAACTCTCAGTACAGACAGGGAAGGCAAACAACTCAGGGTAATTTCTTGGCAAAGAAAGGTCAAAATGATGGCATTTTCCTAAACATATGACTGGAGAGTGCAGACACTATGACCTGTGGCATTATTTGTTTTCATATAAAATTAGAGTCCAGGTTTAGAGCAACAGCAATTACAGAAGAAAAAAAATGCACACACATCAATGCAAATTTAAGTGATTTTTAGTGAATTTAGAATCACCAACACATCCATATTTATAACATTTCCATTTTTCTCACAAAGTTCCTACGGACACCTCTGACCTTCTGTCTAGAGGCAGAGGCGCATACAAAATGCCTTTTAACTGAGCACAGGCACTCTAGCTGGATGTTTTCTTCTCCCTTTCCCTTCTCCTCCCTTTCCACCTGTCTCCTGGTCTCACTTACCGTCCAGATTTGCCTTTAACACAGAAATCTTGCATCAGTCTCTTGGTTTTTTTTTTTTTCCCTTAATTTAAAAAGTACATTTGTTTATTTCTTTAGTATGTGTCTGTGATTCTTTTCCTACTGTGTGGATCCCTGGGATCAAACTCAGGTTCTCAGGCCGAGCAGCAAGAACATTTATACACTGAGTTATCTCTTCAGCCCTAGGTTCTTTTTTTTTTTTTTTTTTTTTTTTTTTGTGGTAAAACATACAACATAAAATTCACCATTTAAACCACTTTTATGTGAGAATTCAGGAGTATTGATCACATTTGCTTTTCCATACAGCCATCAGTCTTACCTCAAACAGGACTCCCACCCTGCCTCCTTCTCATTAGAGTAATTTCAAGTTCAGTCTCCTTTAAGTCTGTGAGCCTCTTTCAGGTGCCTCACATAAACAGAATCATCTAGTGTCTGTCATTTATTCTGGTTTCTTTCTTCCTTTCTTCCTTCCTTCCTTCCTTCCTTCCTTCCTTCCTTTCTTCCTTTCTTCCTTTCTTCCTTCCTTCCTTCCTTCCTTTCCTTCCTCCCTTCCTTCCTTCCTTCCTTCCTTCCTTCCTTCCTTCCTTCCTTCTTTTTTTTTTGGTTTTTCGAGACAGGGTTTCTCTGTACAGCTCTGGCTGTCCTGGAACTCACTCTGTAGACCAGGCTGGCCTCGAACTCAGAAATCCTCCTGCCTCTGCCTCTCAAGTGCTGGGATTAAAGGCGTGCGCCTCCACTGCCTGGCTTTTTTTTTTTTTTTTTAAAGTTTTTTTTTTTATGATTTATTTATTATTATATGTAAGTACACTGTAGCTGTCTTCAGACACACCAGAAGAGGGCATCAAATCTCATTATGGATGGCTGTGAGCCACCATGTGGTTGCAGGGATTTGAACTCAGGACCTCTGGAAGAGCAGCCAGTACTCTTATCCACTGAGCTATCTCTCCGGCCCTATTCTGGTCTCTTTCACTTGGCACAATGGGCTCAAGATTCCTCCATGTTGGGGCCTGTACAACTAAGTCAGTGGGTCTATGTAACTTGCTACCAAACCTGATGATCTGAACTCAATTCCTGGGTCTCACATATTAGAATAATAGAATTGACTTCCACAAGCTATTCTCTGACAACAAAAATGTCGCACTTTTGTGCATCCATGCACATTCATACACAGTCTTAAAATTTTTTAGAAAGAGCGGGCCAGAGTTGGTGAAGCAATGTAGAGTACTAGCTACTCCTCCAGAGCCTTCTGAATGCTGGGATTAAAGGTGTGCACAACCACTGCTCAGCTTGTTCTGACTTTTTGTTATTTGGTGGTGATAGGAATAGAACCATGTATACCAGGAAGTATTCTACCACTAAGCTGTACTCTTTCAGGAACCACAGAGCCATTCTTACCACAGCTGTACCATTTTAGACTGTTATGAGCAGCAGATGAAGCTTTCAATTTTTCTACATCCTGCCCAACACCTATGTTGTTTAATACTATCCCTAAATGAGTATGAAATTAAATCTTGGGCTGGTGAGATGGCTCAGCGGGTAAGAGCACTGATTGCTCTTCTGAAGATCCTGAGTTCAAATCCCAGCAACCACATGGTGGCTCACAACCATCTGTAATGAGATCTGATGCCCTCCTCTGGTCTGAAGACAGCTGTAGTGTACTTATGTATAATAATAAATAAATCTTTAAAAAAAAAAGAAATTAAATCTTACTGTGGTTTTTCTTTACTTCCTACATTAACATGTACATTGCCACCTCCAGCTTTGAACTTGTGATTATGATGATGTGATTATGATTTCACCATCTTAGCTGCTAAGAGTTTATTTGTTCTAGGAATTAGACATTTATGTATGACTTGCAAATACTTTCTTCAATTTATACTGCTTATTGTACACTATACTACACAAAAGTTTATAGTGTGGTTGTTACTCTACTTTGTTATGTCTGTCTATAGCTGAGACTTGGGTATGACTCACCTTCTGCAGAGACCCAGTTGTTCTCTGTTCAACTGTTTAAATAATTCCAAACTAAGCTGGTTATGGTGGTGCACATCTTTAATCCCAGCCCTGGAGCCAGAGGCAAGCAGATTCCTGAGTATGAGGATAGCCTACTCTACTGAGCAAGTTCCAGGACAGCCAAGGCTACAAAACTAAACAAAACAAACAAACAAACCCTGTCTGGGGGAGGAAACTCCAAACCTTTTCAAAGAAACTGTTATTAATATTGATACCTATCAAGAGGGCACCAATGTCTACAGACACTTGAAATTGTCTTTGTTGACCACAGCCATTTAGACAGTGCTTAACTTCATCTCTCTAATCACTAAGGATGGGTGTTAAATATCTCTCTGTGTGCTTACATAATTGCTGTACCATTTACTTATCTTGTTAGAGAGTCTTGTAACATTTTCTTTCTTCCTTTCTTTTTTTTGGCCTATGTTTTAATCATTGAGTGGCAAGAGCTCTTTTCATATTGTGACCCTACTACCAGTTACACTTTGAAACTGTTCTATCCCAAGCTGTGCCTATCCTTCCTTGATATGAAATATCAAATGGGTACATGAGTCTTTTTTATCAAATACTATAAAACTTATATTGAGGGCAAGGAATTCATGTCCTTTTTTTTTAAATAGATATTTTCTTTATTTATATGTCATATGATTTCTCCTTTCCCAGTTTCCCCTCCCCCTCAAAAACAAGAACAAACCCCTGTTGCCTCCCCCCTCCGCCTGCTTGCCACCCCACCCTCTCCCACTTATTGGCCCTGGCATTCCCTTACACTGGGGCACAGAACCTTCACAGGGCCAAGGGTCTCTCCTTCCATTGATGATCGACTTTGCAATCCTCTACTATACACATGCTGCCAGAACAATCAGTCCCACCATGTATAGCCCTTGGCTGGTGATTGAGTCCCTGGGAGCTCTGAGGGTACTAGTTAGTTCATATTGTTTTTCGTCCTAAGGGGCTGCAAACCCTTCAGCTCCTTTCTCTAACTCCTTCATTGAGGACCCTTGTATTTTTTTTTAAAAAAAGATTTGTTTATTTATTTTATGTGAGTACACTCTCTTCAGACACACCAGAAGAGGGCACTGGATCCCACTACAGATGGTTGTGAGCCACCATGTGGTTGCTGGGAATTGAATTCAGGACCTCTGGGAGAGCAGTCAGTGCTCTTAACCACTGAGCCATCTCTCCACCCCCGGAATTCTTATCTTTTTATCTCCCACCTATTAAGATTTTTATGCAAATGTTTTAATCTTCCTCATGGAGTAAAACCTTTGTTTACACAAAGGGCCACTGCCCCATTCAAGGAAGTTGGTTTGCTTGTGTTTTTGACAAGGGGGCTCCCTATTTACTTAGCCCCTACTGCTCAGGAACTATGCAGATCAACCTGGCCTCAAACTCAGAGATCCACCTGCCTCTGGCTCCCAAGTGCTTAAGATTAAAGGTGTGCAATGCCACCCCCAACCAGGTTCTACCTCATTTTCTTTTATTCATTCTTTCTTTGTTTTCATTTTTGTCTTTTGAGATAGGATTTCTCTGTGCATTCCTAGCTGTCCTGGAACACAGGGATCCCCCTGCCTCTGCCTCTCAAGTGCTGGGACTAAAGGCACGCACACCATATCTGTTTTTGTTGTTGTTTGTTTTTTGAAGCAGGGTATCTTTATGTAATTGTCCTGGCTCTCCTGGAACTTGCTGGCCTCAAACTTAGCAAGTGCTAGGATTAAAGAGGTGAGTCACAATACCCAGCTATTATGTCTCTCTCTACCTCTTTTTTTTTTTTTTTTTTTTGAGATAGGGTTTCTCTGTGTAGACCTGGCTGTACTGGAACTCACTCTGTACACCAGGCTGGCCTCGAACTCAGAAATCCGCCTGCCTCTGCCTCCCAAGTGCTGGGATTAAAGACATGCGCCACCACTGCCTGGCTGCATTTCCTAATTTTTAAATGAGGCAAAACTCTAATTTCTTCTTTAAAATCACTTTGGGGCTCAAGAGATGGCTGTATAATTTTATGGTTTGACCCCCTCCTCCCCTAAGATTGCTGTAGCAACTTTGTTCCATGCCTGACAGTCACTGACACAGAAAAACAACAACTTGACTCAGAACAAGCTCATGCTGATCACATCCCATTTTATGCCCTGCTCTGCTCTGAGGTTTGTTAATCTTAAGAAATTCCACAAAGTTTCACATAGGACACCCATCAAGTTAACAGTCAATATGAACTGTTTTGTCTAAAATATCTTGAGTCAGAGCTGACTACTGGTTGGCACTTCCTGCACCTGTGTATTAACTCTCTGTGGTTTTTCCTTTAGAAGCCGACAAAAAAACTTATTGTCATAATTCAGATTATTCTGAGCAATATTAGGGTGTGCTTTCAATAAACTATTCTTGCTTAAATGAGATTAGTGTTCATATTATTTGTATGGCAATTCCTGAAACCCAACAAATAGTTAAGAGCACTGCCTGTTCTCGAAGAGGACCCAGATTTGGTTCCCAGCACCCACATGGTGGCTCACAGCAGCTGATAACTCTAGCTCCAGGGAATCTAAGGCTCCTGTGCATACCAAACGTATAGTGGAAGCAAAACATACACATAACATAAAATGAATAAATCTGGAAAAAATGGTTTGGCTATTGTAGATCCTTTATGTTGCCAAAGAAAAATTAAAATTAGTAGCTTTGCTGGGATTCTGATACATAATTAGATTGAATTTATAGGTCAATTTGGAGATAATTATCATTTTAACAATAGCAAGTCTTTCAGTTAATGAAAATAGTTCCTCTGTTTACTTAGATCTCCTTTAATTTCCTTTTGTTGTTGTTGTTGAGACAGTGTAGCCCTGGCTGTCCCAAACGCAGTAGACCAGGCTGTCCTTGAAGTCAATTTAGAGATCCACCTACCTATGCCTTACCAGTGCTGGGATTAAAGGCCTCTGCCTCTGGGATTAAAGGAATATACTTCCAAACCCATTAATTAAAACAGATTTAACAAAACAAAACAAGCTGGTGGCATACACCTTTGATCTGGGTGGCACTGGAAGGTAGAAGCAGGTGGACCTCTGTGAGTTCCAGCTAGCCTGGTCTACAGAGTGAGTTTCAAGATAGCCAGAGTTACACAGAGAAACCCTGCCTCAAAAAAAACCAACCAACCAACCAACCAGCCAACAAACCAACCAACCAACCAACCAACCAACCAACCAACCAACCAACCAACCAACCAACCAACCAAACAGCTCTTCTCCCCAAATATGTACAGGACTATAAACCTGTGTGCATGCAGTGTCTAGTAATAGAATGGCTAGTTTGGCTTTACTTATTCATTTAGTTAATGACTCTTGTGCTGGGGCTTGAAGCCAGAGGCTCACACGTGCTAAGCACATTTAAGATGGTATGTTAGCCAGCCTATCACTCTTTTTATTGTTGTTGTTTTTCTTGAGACAGACTCTCTCTATACAGCCCTGGCTGTCTGGGAACTCACTCTATAGGCCAGGCTGGCCTCGAACTCACAAAGATCCTCCTGCTTATGTCTTTCAAGTGCTGAGATTAAGGAAGCATATCACTATGCCCAGCACAACTGGGAATAATCAAATGTCTATGAGTAGAAATAAAAGGTAAATTATGAAGAAGAAAATACACACTCTACTGAACATTATAAAAATGAGAAGAGGCTCACACTTGCACACTGGAAGTTGTACAAGTGACTGAGGACAGTAGTTCACAGTAAGGTGGACAGAAGACAGGGATATAAGACGTTACAGTGACAACTGACCTATGGGAAAGGCACAGTCTAATGTGGCGCTACATACCTGAATAGTTTGTAAAGGATTTTAGGTCCTCCAGACTTACAGGAACTTGTGCACCAGAAATTAATACCTGGGGAGGGGAGAGGAAAAAGGTTAAATTGTAAACCTGAAGGGATAGTTTCAGAAAGTGTTTTATTTCCTGAGACAACTGTGTCTTTGAGAGTAGTAGTCATGATACCTGAATTTCCTGTTGGTCAAACATGCGGAGCCACTCCAGGCTCACAACATTGGCCAGGCCCTGGCGGAAAGCTAGGCAGTGTGGTCGGATCTGCTTGTTCAGCCGGTAGTCAGCCACCAGGTGGATGTAGGCAATTCGGTTGGCCCCCGTTACTGGGATGTCTTTCCCACCAAATTTTAGTTCAACCACCTGTAACAGAAAGCACAGGGTTCTAGAGGTGTGAAAACAGGGAAACAAAAGTTTTAGAAAATAAAAATCCAACATATACCAGTAGCAAAGGCTTATGATGGGATAGCTGTAACAAAAGGCAGGACCTTTTTTCTTTCCCATCATTAAGCATTCTGTCCTATCCTACCACTGAGAAATAATGGAATTGTGACAATTTCATTTTTAAAAAGTAGAGCCACTAAGGGCAAAGTTATGAATCAAAGGATTATTTTAGTCCCAGAGAACAAGGTACTCATTCTGGAGCATAAACAGTCACTATACTTCCTTTAATCTTTTTAGAATGTTGACTCTACTATACAATGTTTGATTTAAAGGACAGTAGTAAATGATTTTGAAGGGAAGGAGAAAGATATACTGACATGCTTATTAATTCTACCACTTGGAAAGCTAAGTCAGGAAGATTTCTAGTCTGTCTTGAGTTATACAGTGAAAACTGTTAAAAACAAAATTCAAGATAAACCAAAACATAAAGAAAACAAAAATGCACCCCACCCCAAATACAGCTACACCTTTTCCTTTTCTTTTCCCTTTATCTTGTTTTTTCAAGACAGGGTTTCTTTGTGTGTAGCCCTGGCTGTTTTGCAACTTGCTTTGTGTTCTTGAACTCACAGGCACTGGCCTGGCTCTGTCTTTCTCAGCACTGTGAACAAAGGTGTGCTCTACCACTACCTCCTGGCTACACTGAATGGAATAGTGCGATGGAAATGCAGTTCTCACCTTAACATGAGCCCCTGCCTCAGCAGTAGGTACTATGACTGTGTGAGTTTTCACATATAGAGAAAGTTACCACAGATGTAGTAGCATTAGCTACAAGAGCATGCTCTGAAATGCCTTGTTTATAACCACATAGTAGAAATGCATTTCTGGTGTTAGTAGAGGTTACCTATTCTGAGGATAAAGAATATATGTAATAAATAAGTGAGGGCTTCATACTTATAATCCCAGCACTTGGAAAGCAAAGGCAGACAGCTAATTCAAGCCTATCCTGGGCCACATAATGGTGGCTGGGGGTAGGGTGGGGTACCAAATAAAGGAGCAAAGACATTTCTGCACTTCCACATTAATGATGGCACTACTGCCAGTGAACCAAAAGTGATGGTCTGAAATAGGCTCTGTGTCTGGGGAGGAGGAGGCAAGCTTTGCTATAGGGTGCTTACACTATACATCACAGAACTACTGGCACCACCACCACCTTCTCCCAGCTCCCCTTTCTTTGTATCCCTAGTCTAACAAGAACATACTAGCTGCCTGAGTAGTGTTTTCTATACCAAGTTTTACCACTTTACATAAAGGATATTTCAATGTCAGGTGAAAAACTTTACTTAAACCAACCTGAATCTGGTACTAGAGGACATGGTAACCTGTTCATTCCCATTATATCAAAGTTATGCAGCTTTAAAATTCAATGATAAATGTGGCTGATTCTCTTCCTGCAGTATTTCACATTTTAGACATTCAATCTTTCTTACTAATTTGCTTTCTCAATTTGAGACCCATCAAATCTTACAATGGGCTTTCAAGCCACTGTCTCCAAGTTGAGTGAGGACTGTTCATTATGTTAATTCCTTTGCTTGTATTCAGCTGACAGTTCATCTGTTAACCAGGCCTTCTGAGGCTGGCTATTATATTTCCATATATAAAAACACTGCTTCGTTTAAATGGATTAAGGTAGGTAATAGATGATGATGTGATTGTAGGATGTGAAGACAAACAATCAAGTTTTCAGTTAAAAGGACTTCTAAGACCACCAATCATCTAATAGTGGAATTTCTAGTAACTTATAAAATACTGATATACCTTTAATTTAAAATCCTCTCTCAGGCTAAATATAGATATCTATGTTTAGTCTATGTTCATTAAGTGTGCCACAATTCTAGGTCTGATGGGATATTAAGACACCCTTTGAAGGCTGAACAGAAAGGTCACGGGCTTAGCTTAATGGGAGAAGAAATGACCAGCATCGTGAGATCCTGGGCTCCACTACAGCAGTGCAATGAAAAACAAAACCAAAAACCAAAAACCAAAAAAAACAAAGAGCAGAGCAGAGCAGAGCAGAGCAGAGCAGAGTAGAGCAACAGGAAGCTCTCCTTGTAGGTGTCTTCCTCTGGCATTCCTGAGGGTCAGCTGTGACAACAGCACAGCTGCTCCTGCAACAGGGAAGGCCCTATGACTTGTCTAAGGCCACACAGTTAAGAAAATCAAGGACTCAAATAAGGCCTTATGACTCCAGCCCAAGTATTCATCATTACTTATGGTCTGGTTACAGCCTTGGCTTTTTCCTCCTGTAAAGAGACATAATGCTCACACTAAAGGAAATACCCTGGTAACAGAACTGCTTCTTTACAGAGAAGAATAGTGGCACACAGCACAGAAGGTTGCCTATTTCTACCTACTTCTGCAGAAGTCCCGTTCCCACTCTACCACTGTGCTGCTTTATTTTTCTAATCAGACCTTTGGTAAGGCTATTCCTCCATTACCGTCTATCGCGTCTTAATGCAGAGGAAAGTTCTATGCTCCCAGCAGCTGCCTCAGGCAGCAGCACCTCGAGGTACTAATCATGCATGCTGACTAGTTTTTATATCAACTCGATAGAAGACAGAGACATCCGGGAAGAGGGAAACTCAATTGAGAAAATGTCCCCACCAGACTAACCTGTAGAGAATTTTCTAGATTGATTATTGTTGTGGGAAAGCACAGCTCACTCTGGCTGGTGCCATCCCTAGGCTGCTGGTCCTGGGCTCTATAAGAAAACAGGCTGAGCACGCCACAAGAAGCAAGCCAGTCAAGTCAGCAGCACCCCTCTGCATCAGTTCCTGCATCTGGGTTCTGTCCTTGTTCCTGCTCTTTCTTACTCCTTAGACGATGGATTACAAGCTGTAAAACGAATAAATTCTTTCCTCCTCAAGTTGCTTTTGGTCAGGGTTTTATCAGAGCAACAGAAACCTTAACTAAAGAGATTATGCTACCAAGATCCATGGCAAGTGGAGCACACACATTAGCTGTACAATAAAAGCACCCTTGTGATTGTATGGACCTCACCCTGCTCTCTGCCCTCTTAGTGCTGAAATTACAGGCCTGCAACACGAGGCTTATAGCATGAACAATCTCTTCTTTAATCTGTTTATTCCCTAAGTGTGATTGGTTGGTGAATTCTGGAACCCTGGCACAGAACACACCCAGGATGGTTCCTGGTAATGAATCTGGCCTTCTACACGGTCAATGGGGATTAAATTAAATTCAGCAAACATTTTATGGACTGAAATTTCTAATCCCCTAAATTTTTCATGGTGACTCACAAAACCAAATTTATGATATGATGTTGTGACCTATGCTATATTACATTTAAATCAGGCTAAACACATCTCCAACAATCTCTATCATTTTTTCAATGATAAAAGCAATCAAACTCCTATCTTCTAGCTGTTTGAAATACAGTGAATTTTTATTACTGTTATTACTATGTTGAATGCACACCAGAACTTTACTTGTATTTCATGCACTGATGACCTTTGAAAAACTTGTATTAGAAACAAGTGACAGAAGCTGAGTGGTGGTGGTGCACACCTTTAATCCCAGCACTTGGGAGGCAGAGGCAGGCGGATTTCTGAGTTCAAGGTCAGCCTGGTGTACAGAGTGAGTTCCAGGACAGCCAGAGCTACAGAGAAACCCTGTCTCAAAAAGCCAAAACAAAACAAAACAACCAAAAACAAAACAAAAACCAAAACAAAACCCAAAACAACCAAACAAAACAAAACAAAAAAACCACAGGAGGATTCCCACCTACAACTTTTTAAGTCATGCTTGTAAATACTTCACAGTTTATAATCTCGCTTCAACTCACACTTAATTTGGGGCTCAGTAATGATCCACTTGTGAGGTTGAGGTATGTTTTCTATTCTTCTTTGCGGAGACAAATTCTGGATATAGCCCAACCTGACTTAGAATCTGTGAATCTGCTGCCCCAGCCTCTCTAGGGATGGAATTACAGTATGTATGGCTTTGTAGTATTTTTAAGGTATTTTCTAAATTTTGGAAACACTTAACACATATTAGAGAACATAGGCCAGGCAGAGAAAACTGTTTCTTCCTAAGACTAACATAAGATTTTGCAACTGGCTAAAGTGATGCCTACCAACTCTGAATATATTCCAAGAGAGTGAATTTTATGAAGTGCGACTTCTATAATGATAAAGTTGGTATCCAGAAAACTAGTTTGGATCCTGAGTGGTGGTGGCAGTGACAGTGCACACCTTTAATCCCAGCATTTGGGAGGAAGAGGCAGGTGGATCTGAGTTTAAGGCTGGCTTGGTCTACATAGGAGATTGCCGGGATACCCAGAGCTAGACAGTGAGACTCTGTTTCAGCACCCACCATCCACAGGAAAAAAAGGAAAAAGAAAAAAAAAAAAAAAAAAGAAAAAGAAAGAAAGGAAGAAAGGAAGGAAGAAAGGAAGAAAGAAAGGGAAAACAAGTTTGTGTCAGGCTTGAGGTTGAACATGCCTTTAATCTCAGCACCTACGAGACAGAAGTAGGCAGATCTGTGTGTTTGGGAAGAGCCAGCTTCATCTATATGAAACCCTATCTCACAAAAAACCACACATTCACACACACCAAACAACAAAGTCCAACATACCAAAAGTAACAACAAAACCTACTCTGACTCTAACATAGGCCTTTCTTTTTGCAAAAAGGATGAAAGCAGCAGGAGCAACCATGCAGATGTGAGGGAAGGATGGTTTGTCAGTCACTCCCCAGAAAGGAAAAGAGAAGAACCTCTAGCTTCAGCACAGCTAGGGGCACAATCCAGAGAGGGAAGGACTACCTACCAGGCAGGGCATACTCTCCCTGCAAAGATGCTGAGGGGCCTGGAAAGCTTGAGCTGCTGTTGCTGCCAAGCCCCAGTCAAAAGTTTTTTCCAATTGAGGACAATGCCATGGTGACAGTGGCAAGAGGAATGCTTTCTCACTCAAAGATGAAATGTGTCCTCAGCTCACCTGGGCTTCTCCCAGGTCATTGTTCACCACAGTAAAGTTCAGTCCCAGCTCCTCCACATCCTCCTCATAGCTCTTGAGGAAAAGCAGGTTCCTGTAGACTTCAGGGTCCAATGAGGCAAGATGGTGGATGTCCACATCTGCACTGGTTCCCAGTAGCTTGGACAGGAAAAAGCCAGCAAAGGGTAGCTCCACCAACATGTTTTCATACAGAGCCTTCAGACAGACCAAAGGGCAGACAAGGGAATTAACAGTCAACATTATCTGTATGCTTCCTATAACAGAACACAAGCTAATTCAACAGTTACAGAATCCTGAGAGGCAGACCCTGCCTCCATGATAATGTGAGGCCAATGCATTTACCGTGTACCAGGCCAGGGCTGAAACCGGAGTGTAATACTGTGAATGGGACTTCTAAGAGCCAAATCCTTCATGCTACAATAGGTCAGCAAATGTTTTCCACAGTCAGATGTGAGTAGGCAACAAGTGAATACAAACAGGAAACTAAACAAAACAGAGTACTGTCTCACAGTTCTGCAGATGGATCTTTCACTCCCCTTCAAGCTCCTGGCAGCTCTGGACATGGCTTCAGCTGCATCCTTCTACTTCCTGCCTCTGTATCTGCACTGTGTGTTTGCTTTGTGTCACGTCTTCCCTTTATCTTAGAAAGACACTGACCATTGGATTTTGGGACTGAACTTGATTATGGATTTTCAAATGAGGGCATGTTTACAGACAGAACTCTCTAGCAGCTATAGATGTGGTCACATTAGCACTGTGAGTTCAGCTGCCCACTCTACTTCTGCAGTTCAGAAGACTGCTGTTCTTTCAGAGGGCGCAAGTTCAATTCTCAGCACCCACATGAGAGAGCTCACAACTACCTTAACTCTGGCTCCAGAAAATCAAATATACTCTTCTGGCCTCGAGGTTGACCTCTTGAATACATATAGTACACACCCACATGCTCCCAAAAAAGGGTAAAGTAAGATATATGTCCTCATTGTATGTTATTTTTGTGATTATCTGTACTGTAGTACAGATAAACCTTGCATGAACTTTTAATATTTTTATTTTATGTGCTTTAGTATTTTGCCTGCATATATATCTCTGTGTGGGTGTCTAATCTCCTGGAACTGGAGTTACAGACAGGTGTGAGCTGCCATGTGTTTGCTGGAAACTGGACCTGGATCCTCTGGAAGAGCAGCCAGTGTTCTTAACCTTTAAGCCATCTCTCCAGCCCCTTTGATGAACTTCTTACTTGGTTAAACCTGAGTAAATTCAGGGAATCCCCTCTAGAGATCTAAGTTTCATTACTCCTAAGACTTCTCATAATAATATAGCACACACCAGGTTTTGGCGATTCTCTCATTTGCTGTGGTGTGATAGATTCACCTGCTGATGGGCATGTGTGGTGTTTCCACTTCTGGACTTTCATGAGCACACACTTAGGAGAAGAGCACAGAGGTGGCTAGCACAAGGAAGACATTGTTCAAATAGTTTCTCAAATGCTAGCACTTTCCCCACCCCCACCCCCACTGATGTGTGAGGACTCTCACTGGCCCTCACACTCCCACCTGTCAGTATTGCCAGTTTTTTAATCTTGGCCTGTGGCTGGAAGCTGTTCTTCCTGACACCCATTGGATTAATTAGTGTTAATGAGTTACTATGTAGATCTCCAGAGATTCCCTAGCAGAAATGGAAAGTAAAATTATGCAAGGTTTCCAACATCAGGTCAGAGATTCATGCCACACAGTAAATATTCCAATGGCCACAGCTGTAAAATGCAGTACAGACTGAGAAATGTGTGGTAAAAGTTAAAAAAAAAAAATTATTTTAGAGGTTGTGGCAAGATGGCTCAGACGGTAAATTCAAGTTCTTACTGACAAGCCTAATCTTTGGGACCACATGGTGGAATGAGAGAACTTTACCTCCACATGTGCACCAGGACAGATGAGCACATGTGCACAAAAGCACATAAACAAACAAACAAACAAACCCCACAACTATACTCTTAGTGTCTCATTCTGACAGGCAAACTTGGAAGCCACAACCAATCTTTGTCAAATTCCTTGGTTAACAGCTTGGTTGGTGCTCTTGAACACTCTTGTAAACACAAGCATCACACTGAGCAGGGCCATGACTGACTCATTTTCCTAAGACCCAACATGATAAGAAATCAATTCCTATGGAGTCGCAGAAGTCTTCCTCCATAAATTCTTTTTTCCTTATTAGAATATGTCTAACTCAGAGATCAGTGTTCATGAAGAGTCTGTGCTCCCTCCCTACCTCTCAGGCCAGCTGCATGTCTAAACAATGAAAACTATATGAAACAATTTCCCCCATGGGCAACTCTTCTCAAAACAAACAAACAAAGGAACAAACAAACAACAGTTAATAATATTAACCTGGAGCACTTATAAACACCATTAGTTCTAAATGAAGGATGAGTTCAAAGCCAAGGAGAGCATTTTGCATAAAGTTGCATGATTGATCCTCATGAACTGAGAAAAAGCCCTCATTTACACAGTGGACTTTGAAAGTAAGCTGGAGTGTAAATCATTGCATGTTCAATATGGAAGGTCATTGTTTGCCATTTCTGCATTAGTAACAATAAACCAGAGAAATTCGTTAAATATATCAGGGCTACCTGAATTTTAAGCAGAAATTCCACTGTGACTCATAAAATGTAAATGCATAGGTATAATTTTTTACATAAGGCAGGTTTAAACCTTTAGAGCATTTAATAAACAAGCACTAATAAATGATAGCACTGAAAACTATGACTGCATCAGCTAAATGGATTATAAATTAAATTTCCATAATGTATGCAATTGAGATACAAATGTAAGCATAAATCAAGGTATTTTCTAAATACAGGTTAGTTATACAACTCTAAAACTGTCTATTTTTTATGTAAAATAATCCACTTAGAATTTTCAAGACCATTGCACCACACTTGTTCCTAGAAACATATCAATAACTACCTGTCACACAAAAAAGAAAAAGAAAAAAAAAAGCTAGGTATACAGAAAAGCCTGTACAGAGTTTTCCAGTGATGTCCTTCACGAATGTTTATAGCCAGAAATTGTGCCAAAATGGTTGGAAATGAAAAGGATTAATTATAGTAGAAGCCTTTTAATATAAGTGAGTGCAGTCTCAATGTAATTAATGCAAATTGTGGCTCTATCAGGAAAAAAAATGTGAGTTACAGGACAGGCTACTTCTGCTTGCTGCCAAATAACTTCAGTAATTTACTACATTAAGAATCAATAAAAAAAATAATGCTTTTCAAATGCATCTCTATCAATCTTCAGGTAGCTCTAAAGTGAACATTTATAACTTAATCTAAAAACCATAGGAAATGATGTCTTGCTTTAAAGCCATCCTAAAAAAAGCAAGCAGATAATTTTAATTATTTCTAACCATGCTAAGCACATAGTTTAAAAAACAAAAACATTGTGCATGCCATTTAGACTCATTTAGAATCTTTGGTTTTCAGTCATGGCCAACTCCTACAGCATTTAGGCCCACACAGCTACCTGACATTAAATTAGAGTTGGGGTTGGCACCCCAATTGTGCCTAATGCATCAGATGCTGATTGTGGTCTCTGTGAATGTTAGTTTCAATGAGTGTAACTGCTCATTAGTGATCCAATGCATGTGCAACTAGAGAGGCAATCAAACACACCTGGCTCTTTTGTTAATTGAAGAACAGGAACGGCCATGGAGGGTGGGAGGGAGGGAGGGGGAACGAAGATCTTAAACAGTTACTGCTATAAGAGGCACAACTGCTTTAACTTTTGATTAAATCAACTGATGTTCTTTTTAAAAAAAAAAGAACATATTTAGATATATGCATGTAGACATTCCTCCCTTGAGTTTGCTAGCTACCTGATATGCTTGCTAGTAACTGCAAAAGCAGTAAGTGCTCATAATCACTGCATCCTCTCTCTAGACCTGATTTTTTTCCTTTTGTGGACTGTTCTGGTTTCACATCTAAGATTCAGGGATCACTGGGGAATCCAATATATATCCAGTGCTGACCTTAGCAATGAACAGCATCAGCTCTGTACACTACTCTGTGCCTGCCAAAAAAAAAAAAAAAAAATACCCAGTGTCTGAAGGTCCCTTTGGCACTGCTATTTCCAGAACACACATTCTCCTTGTGATACCTACACTAGGCCCAGGCCTCATGGCACTGTGCTAGCACTTGTCAGGACCTCTTTAGTTCAAGATTCTCACTCCTGGCCTCAGCAGATAAAAGTGAATGCCATCCAAGTCTGAGACCCCAAGACCTATTTCCAAAACCCACAGTGGTACAGATATTAGTCTTTGACCTGCAAAAGTGCACTGTGGCATGCACCCATTTTCATACTACATATACAACAACAAAAACAATGATGATAAAATTAAAAAGCAAAAGCTTTTTACTCCAACCAGTGATAACCTTTGGTGACTTCAGTGACCCAATTGGCCGTGATCTAACATTCTAGCTACTTAATCTTGCACTAGCTCACCTTGGCGACCTTGACTTTTGAACCTATTCTACTAACCCTCACACAGAGTCCCTTCACCTTCTGGGTTTGACAGCCCATACTGATCTCTGTCCCTTTTCTCCTTTCAGCTCTTTCCCTCCTTCCTTTTTTTTAACTAAAGATTTATTTATTATATGTAAGTACACTGTAGCTGTCTTTAGACACCCCAGAAGAAAGCATCAGATCCCATTACAGAGGTTGTGAGCCACCATGCAGTTGCTGGGATTTGAACTCAGGACCTTTGGAAGAGCAGTCAGTGCTCTTAACTGCTGAGCCATCTCTCCAGCCCAGCTCTTTCCCTCCTTGTCTCCACTCATAGACTAATTTCCTTTCCTTTCTTATTTTTTAATGTGTCTAAGTGTTTTGCCTGAATATGTGTACTGGTGCTCTTAGAGGTCAAGAGTCAGATCCCCTAGAACTGGAGTTATGGATATTTGTGGGCCACCATGGCAGGTATTGGGAACCAAACATAGGTCCTCTGTAAGAGCAGTGCATGCTTTTAACTGGTGAACCATCTCTCCAACCTCTGATTTTCTCAACAGTTCAGACTTTAGGATGGGATCCTGTGATCATTGTCTGTGCTTTTAGTTTGTTTACACACAGTTCATCGTTTCTTTTTCTTTAGTTTCTTGACATAGCAACTCATGTATTGCAGGCTGGCCATGAATTCTCCATCTTCCTCTCTCTCTAAGTGCTAGAGTTACAGGTGGTTACATCTGGCCTAGCTTACGCTTTCGTGCCTCTCTCTAGTTAGTGGCTACTTTGGTTCACTTAACCAAGACTTCAGCCAACTGACAGCCCATGTTTCTCTGGGGAGTCATTCTCATGGTTAGCTCAGCAAATTTGAGAACTGGCAGAACAAAGTTTGCAAGCCAGCTAGCCCAAGGGATACACAGACTTCTACCAGGTCCCAGGTGAAGCTGCTACTTCTGGGCTATTCTTGGGTTCATCAGCCTCCTTCCCACACAGGCTCTACTCACTCAGCTCAGTTCCCATTGAAGTGTACCTCCCATGACTTCAGTGAAGCCTCTCTGCTTGTACCTATGGACACACTCTGGGGGCAGGGGGGAGCATTGAGAATTATTAGTACCCTGCCTGTCTTTTTGTCTTCTTCCAGCCACAGACCTCAAGTCACATTCTCAAATGTCTGGACTGAATGTATCCCAATGGAATCTTGCAGCGAATACTCTTTCCTCAAAGCATCAGTCTGTACTTCACACATAGGGTAAGAGCAGCAGTTTGCTTGTCTAGTGTTAAAGAAAATGGCCTTCATTTTACTGCTTGTTAGTATGAATGGTCACAGTAGTTTCCAGATGACAGTCAAAGAGGACAGAATGTACCTTAGCTACCATCTGCCCAGGCTTTGCTTCCATTCCATGCAAAGTAATTGCCCATACTGATAAACGACAAGGCCATCTCTCTGTTCTAATGTTATTTGGCCCATCAGTAACATCATATAGTAATTAACCTCTATTCCCTTGAGATAATCTTTATCAGGCTTCTAAACCTTGCGTTCTCCTTTTCTTTTCCTTTTTTTCCCCCCTCTTTTTCTGTTGTCCCATGGGACTTGCTTCCCAAGCTCCACCCTCTGTGTGCACCCCTTCCAGTCTGCAGCTCAGTCCAGACCTTGTTCTTGAATACAGTGTCTGCCTAAGGTATCTAACCCCTAAGGCATGTCTCAGGTATCTAAGTCTAGTAACTTCTTACCCAATCTTCCCTAGCTTAGCCAATGCCACCACTTCTCAGAACAGACCAGGCAGGCTTCTTCCTATCCTCTTTCTTTTTCCCCTGACTATCAACAAACGACTTGTACGTTACTCCCTTTCAGCCCTACACTACCAAGGCTAAGATTCCACCAACCTCTACCTAGCTTTCCCATTTGAGGGCTTGCTCTACCTATTTATAATATCAAAGTTAAACACACTTCAGGTCATGCAGTCAAGATCAGGAGTTCCTAACCTGGTCTAACTCACAATAAAGATTAGGCTCAACTACTTATAATTGCCTTTCTAAGCTGATCTTGTTTAAGAGCAAAACATAGGTGCCATGACTACTAAATTGTTTTTGTTGTTTTGTTTCGATGAAACAGGGTCTCACCATTTAGTCCTGGAACTTGCTTATGTAGACCAGGCTGGCTTTAAACCCAGAGATCTTCCTGCCTCTGCCTCCCAGTGCTGGAGTTAAAGGTGTGCACAACTTTGGTTGGCGAAGCCACTAAATTGAAATTTAAATTGTGTAAAACGTTCTGTCAAGATCATAAGTTTAAGGAAAGACAAGAGCCTTGGTTTGATCAAAGTAGATGAGGCAGGGGATACAATATACTAAGTTTAGGCTCAAAGATGACTGCCGCGGAGAAGAGCTGTGTCACACAAAGGATGAGGCAAGCAACGGTTCAAGTGTTCATCTCAAGGTTTACAGATTTAACTCTCAGAACCTACACAGCATTTTCTAAGGGACACTAATGACATATAAGAATAAATTCTTTCAGCTTCCAGAAAGGTCAAGATCAACTGCTAACTGTCAACATCTCACTTTATGATACATTAACTTCATACTTACTTTGCTGAAATACACAATTATAAAGCATGCTGAAGTTACACAATCTGCTAATTAAAAATTTCAAATATATTACCATGGTATTACCAAATAATCTGATTTATAGGCATTCTGTTCCAATTAAATCAATATTCTGAATCAAGGGGAAATTTTCAAGTAGAATTCAAATACGATAAAAGATTTGTTCCAATAAATATTCTGAACTTAATTGGCTTAAATGGACTAAGGTGCTTCTATCTGTGAAAACAGTCCAACATGACATGACCACATACCAGGCTGTTTACTTATCCCTGTCGAGCGCCTGATTTACAAGCAACAAAGTGCAGCCATGACCCACAGCCCAGGCAGGAACCATCTGCTAATGGAACTTTTAACTGAGAAGTGACCAGTGACAGGAGGTAATTCTTCCTGTGCAAAGATGCTCTGGAGACCTTCATGCACTTTATCACAGTAAACAATCACTAACATATGCATTAAGAAAATTTAAATATATTATGACCCAATAAATACTATAATCAATCAAGAGATAGTTTTCTTCTCTTGCAGATTTAATGATCAGGTGCCATGCTATTAGTGTTGTATGGGTGCATTCATCTGGACGCAGACATACTGATGCAAAGTTAACCACTTACAATCAGGTAGTAAACAGACATTTCAGAAACCCCTGAGGAATTCCCATGCAGAAAACTCTGAGGAGCTAAATCAACCACCATTCTCCAGGAGCTACAGTTTTAAAAATAATTTAATGAATTCACTTCTGTTCTTATTCTGCAGTCTTGGGGGTTCAACAATGTGTATAAACTCTTGATCACTGAGCTATGTGCCAAGTCCTTGCTTTTCGAGACAAGATCTTGTTCACAATCCTCTTTCCTCAGCTTTAGCATGTGTCATCACACTCTAATTTTTGTTTTTGTTTTTTCGAGACAGGGTTTCTCTGTATAGCCCTGGCTGTCCTGGAACTCACTCTGTAGACCAGGCTGGCCTCAAACTCAGAGATCCACCTGCCTCTGCCTCCCACGTGCACCACCACCACCCGGCTCTAATTTTTTTTTTAAAAAAAGATTTATTGTATGTATGTGAGTACACTGTCACTGCTTTCAGACACAACATAAGAAGGCATCAGATCTCATTACAAATGGTTGTGAGCCACCAATGTGGTTG
>JADRCD010223734.1:7041-33757 GCA_019843815.1 Montemys delectorum | reverse complement strand
TTACAAAAGGACATAACTGGCCCCACCTCTCATCTGCAGCAGCACTCTGGAGAGAGAACCCCTACACAGACAGCACAGTGGAGTTGCTCCTGGCGGCAGGGTTGTGGGTGAGCCAGGCCGGGTCATGAGTATGTCACAGCTGACCCCAACCATCAGGAAAGCTGCCCAAAGGGTCATGTGCACCCATAGAGTCCTGAGTACTGGAGAGCTATCCCTGCTCTTCACCAGCTGCAGCCATCCAGTGCCTCGCCTGGACAGCACAGCAGAACTGACTCTGATAGTACGAGAGTGCCGGTGGGTGGTTTGTACTGAGGTGGGCGGGGGGTGGGGGGTGGGGGGAAGTGCTGTCCATTCACAACAGGCTTTTCTCCCCACCCTTGAATCTCCAGTTCCATCTTTCCTCACAATGCTCAAGCTACTCCATTTTTTCTCCTACCTGTCCACCACCTACGCTGCTACCGATGGGTGACATCCTCGGTCCACGCTGCACGAAGTGGTGGCAACCTGGTGTGTACTGTCTGCCTGTGCTGTGTGCCAGAGGGCAGATCTCTGGGTGGCATGGCGATCTGTAGGTCTTTGTCTTTCTCCTTCCTCACTGTGCTGTGTGGTGGTAGGCAGAGTTCTGTGTGTCTGTGTCCCACCTATGCTATGGCGGAGAGGGCAGGTCTATGAGCATCTTCCTCCTCCTGCACTGAGTCACGTGCCAGAATGGAATGCAGTCTCTGTATTCCTCTTACTGTGCGGCACTGCCTGGATTTGATTTGATTTGGTTTTATTTTATTTTTATGTATACGAGGAATAGAACAGCTTTTGTCACTAAGCCAGGCATCAAGCTAGGAAGAACAAAAACTGCCAACTGCTCGACCCCTGACTGATACAAAACCACAACCACCACCAAGGTGTCTCTGCCCATTGCCAGAAGGGTGGCATCGACTCTTTCTGCAGTTCTGTCTCCAGTCCCTGCGTCCTCATTATGTGGAGAGACCATCCAACCATCAGTCCCAACAGTAGGACCAGATCAGATGATGCCACAGAGAGATGCGCCAAGAGGTTGGACTGGTTTAGGGATCTGTCAGGGCCAGTCTTGTATCATCATCTTCAGTCACTGATGGCTTTGATAGCCTTCGGGGGCTGTCTCACCACTTCCTTTAATTCCAAACCGAGATGGTTGTCTTCCTCAGGGTTGTGGTGAGCATAGCGATGATCTGAAGTGGGTCAGCCCTAGTAGTCACGAGCATCTAGGTTCTCCTGCATCTCCTTCCCTGATGACAAAGCAATCCAAGCATGAAGAGCAGGAATGACGTCACTGGTGAACAGTGGGCAGAAGTCGCAGCAAGACGAGTCTGAGCAGTGGCAGCTTAGAGCACTGGCCTAAGGTAACTCGCAAGACGTTTCCTGCTGGGGGTACCATTTTTGTGCACTGTGTGGAGATTGTATTATTTAATTGTTAACCCTGTACCAGCAGAGAGCTGGTGTGTAACTCAGTACGTAGAACAGAGTTGCCGGAAGATTGCAGAAATCCGCCTACTTCTACCTCCTGAGTGTTGGAATTAAAGATACGAACCACCACTCTTGGCATGTGGTACCATTTCTTAATGTAAATATATAATGAGACCCTAAATTTAGAGTGAACATTAATCTGTGTTTATGGCTTACTACATGGGTGAGAGCTGGGTTCAATTCTATCATCTATAAAATATTTATTGATTTGAATGGAGCAAGAAAGACTACTTTGATACAGTTACTTTGTAACTTATATGTTGATAGATAATTTTAATAGGATTCTTCTGAAATCTGCTCTGTTTTACAAAGTAAAGCAGAATCTAGCTTCTTTGTTCATTTTCTTCATGGGAAACTATAACGTAACGTTCATGGACCTGCCAACTCTCAGTCCAGAGACATCTATTCTTTCTCATGTCCCCGGAGAATTCTGCCAGTTGAAATCTCCTCCCAGAGGCTCCATCTGTGCTGGAAGTCCTGCCTTTCCTTTCTACTTCACCTGTTGGCCTTCACAACTTTATTAAGTCAAATGAAAGGAGAGGGAGGAAGAGGGCTTACACAATATGATATCGGTGATGAGCCATGCTCCACTGAGTTTCCAATAAAGACAGAGACCCACAGCCAAACATTAGTGGAGCTTGGAGAGTCTTGTGGAAGAGGTGGGAGAAGGACTTAGGGACACAAAGAGGACAGGGACTCCACAGAAAGACCAATAGAGTGAAGTAACCTGGACCCTTGGGCGCTTCCAAAGTCTAGACCACCAACCAAAGAGCTTACACTGGCTAGACCTAGATCCCCCCACCCCCAATGCCCTGCATATATGTAGCAGAAGTACAGATTGGTCTTCATGGGGGTCCCCCAACAACTGAAGTGGGGGCTATCACTGAATCTGTTGCCTGTCTGTGAATCCTGTTCCCCTAGGTGGTCTGGGAGGGGAGATGGGAGCGGGGTGGGGAGGGCAGGGAAGGATTTGTGTGTGTGGTACTGGGAGGAAAGGGAAGGCTGATATTGGAATGTGAAGTGAATAAATGAATACATTTTAAAAAAGAATAACATACTGAGTTACACACCAGCCAGAGCTAGCTATGCAGTGAAACCGTGTACTAAAAGCGAACAAATGGAAGAAAGAAAAGGAAAAAAATTATATGGGGGAGAAGGGTGGTGTGATGGATCAGGCAGAGAACCCAGGTTCCACTGGCAGCACTCGCACGCTGGCTCACATCCATCTGTAACTGCAGTTCCAAAGGGATCTGATGCCCTCTTCTGGCATCCATGGACACTGGCCATGCAAGCAGTGCACAGACACACTTGCAGGTAAAACATCCAACCACATAAAAGTAAAGCAATAATTAAAAAGGTAAAAGAGTGGTACCAGGGACCAGATATCCATGTGGACCAGTGGGTCAAAGTGTTTGCCTTCCAAGCATAAGAACCCAAGCTCAGTCTCTAGAACGTGCACAACAGAGCTGGGTGCACTGAGTGTGCCGCAGTCCCAGCACTAGAGAGGCAGAGGCAGGAGGAAGCCTGCAGTTAGCCAGCTTAGCTTAATCCATGAGCTCCAGGCCAGTGAGAGATCCTACTTCAAAAATGATGGCTCCTGAGGAACAACACTTGAAGTGGTCCTTGGGCCTCCACACTAGCACACAGGTGCCCCCAAGAGAACACTCCTACACACACACACACACACACACACACACACACACAGAGAGAGAGAGAGACAGAGACAGAGACAGAGACAGAGACAGAGACAGAGACAGAGACAGAGAGACACAGAAAGACAAAGACAGAGAGAAAAAGAGAGAGAAAGAAGACAGGTATCATATAGCTGGTGTCTTCTGGCATGGAGAACTCTGAAAGACAAAACATCAGGCAAACCCAAAGGCAAGGTATCCGGAATCTCCAAGTGACCTCGTGGAGCAAAGCTGCCTGGATCCCTCTCCACTGGATGCACATCCACCAAGACCCACCCTCCCTCTCTCCCCCTCTCCCTTTCTCTGTCTCTGTCTCTCTGCTTCTGCCTCTCTCTCTCTCTGTGTGTGTCTCTCTCACACACACACACTTTCCAGTAGGTTTTGCAAATGAATTGTTTTAAAGAGATCCTTTTCTTCTATGAGCACCACGGCCAGGCTGCATCCCTAAAAATGTCTTCTGCAGCATTTTGTGCCCGATCCCAGAAAGCTCAGCCCACTTGAATGTATTTGGAAAACGTTAACATCACTCCCTTCCCAAAAGCAAAGACAAACGAGGCCGCTTAGCTGTGGGAAGCTCAGCAGCCTCTGGAATGACAGGGGAAGAGGCTGGAATGTAGAGGCCCCTCCCTGTCCTTTGTTCATCCCCAGCAAGTGCCTTCGATTCTCAGCTTCCTATTAGAAATAATGAGGCGGCATCTTACTTTGGGGAAGATCCAGGGTGCACTAAATTCTAGCAACGAAGAAAGCGAATTGCATTATTTGGAGGGTTCATAGCTCCTTCTTCTAGTTTTTATTACCATCCCGTGAAAGCACTGTTATTAGCTACCTTGGGACAGATAAATTCAGTTATCACCATGGTAACCAAAAGATTATGTACTGGTACCTCAGGAAGCTACAAGGTATGGTTTACCTTAAGCAACAATTTTAATCTCAACATTCTTAAACTTCAAAAAGTATTTATTTGAAGCAAGAAAGAGGAAGATTTGGGTATTTGAATCCATAATGAGGCCTGAGAAGAATGTGATGCCTAGTCAACTATTCTCTGAAGGCGAATGAATCAGATTATTGCTCATAACACACCCAAGAGGCTAAATAAATGAGGGCTTTGGAAGCGATTCAGTGGGAGAAGTGGTTGCCAGGCATGAGTGAGGACTTGAGTTTGAATCTTCATCTAGAGATGCAAGCTGACACCTGTGATCCCAGAATCCCTACAGCAAGATAGCAAGTGGAGAAAAGAAAATCCCAGGCAGCTCACTGGACAGTGTCTCAAAGAAGACAGGAAGCAAGAATTGACAAACAAAGTTGTCCTCTGAGCGCCACAAATTCTCCATGGCATGTGTGTGTGCGTGTGTGTGCACACGCACGTCCCCCCCCCACACACACACTCATTCATACACATGAACACACACACCACAAACTCAAAGATTTTTAGAGACAAAACTGTACCAAGAACTTTCCTGTGCAGCTGGCCACAGTCACCTGGCCCTTCAGTGGCATTCTCATGGCCCCCATTTGCTAACTGCCTTGGACAGCAACTGTCTACCACATGTCCCTGAATGTTTATAGCTGTTCCCCCCAATTAGAGTATAAGACTCATGAAGGCAGGCGCCAATAGTGTACCACTAACATCTCTAACAGTGCTACAGTAGCTATGAATGTGTTAAATACAAACGCAACATCACAGCAGGGAAACATGCCACCCTTAGAAAACCGTGAATACTCTTTTTGTTCATTTGCTGCACAATGATTAATTCTTATCTGAAATGAGCGCCTGTAATGCAGCCAGAAAACAGGACACAAAGGCAAGGACGTGTTTTTATGAGCATGCTTTCCCCGTTCACCTCTTTGAGTCTTTCGGTGTGATTTTCAGTGTGTGATTCAAAGGCCTAACTTGTGTCAAGAAGTAACATGGGTAATCAACTGTTGAAAGGAAAAGGACCAAGTCCACAGTGTAGATAGCAAAACTTCATCTACTTTCCTAAAATTTAGTTTAAGTCTGATCATCCACATCCTGTTAGTATCGTTTCTGCTCTCTGTTTTCACCTTCTTCTGTCCAAGGCATTTATAATGAGTCTTCCAACGCCTTAAGCTCTCTTCAGTTCAGAGTCCCCTATGGCTTCCATTTGTATCTTTGGTCCATACACTGTCTCATTGTGATCCAAGTTCATCCAGTCAACCTTGGCAGTTAGATACAATTGGTGATTTGTCCAAAAGAGTTTATTTATTTATTTTTTTGATCCAAAAATCACATCAATGCTGTGAATGTTCTACCATGGCAGTATTATGAATGGCTTTGACAACTATTTGGCCATTGATTCATTACAATATGGCTCATTATGACTCTCAAGCTCCATCATTAGTCTTACGCTCAACTCAGGGACCACTGAAATTCACACGGATTTTCTCTTGTAATCTGCCTGAAAATTTGGCTCTGGTAGGGTGATGTGAAAACCTTCACTGACTTGTGCAGGAAAAACCCCCTACAAATTGACTATTGTACTTCTTAATAGAATAAGGACGACAAAGGCCTTGGTGGTCTGAGGATACAGTCGTCTCTATAAGGCTCGGGGGAGAAAAAGCATCACTTTCACCACTCGGCGCCTTCATTCTCGTTTAAGATGACACCAGAGTCTCACTGTGTATCCCAGGGGCCTTGGATTTGAGATCTTCCTGCCTTAGTCTTCCACAGTGGGCCCTATTCCAATGCAGTGGGCTTTCTGCACTCGGATCACCTTGGGTTTGGGAGCAGAGTGGTTTGCTAAGGACCTCTCCTGTTCACCATTAGGCCCCATGTTGAGTTAACCAAACCCTGGAAGTAGAAGACGAAACATGGCTCGTGGTGTGCGATTCCCCACTTCTCAGTCGGTTTGAAACCAAACCACCAAACCACGTGACTGCGAGAGTGACGATCCAGACCACTGGGGGTCTGAGTCTTTGAAGCCAAGGATTCTACGGATTAGAAGTGACCCGACTGTGGGGTATTCACTTCCACGCCTGTGAAGGCTGGTAACTTGTATACCAAAAATGTAAACTCTGGTGATATTAGTCATCACTCAGCCAGGATTAATACTAGTGTTGGAAGCCTGCTGGGAAGGCATGGCAGCTGTCCAGCCATTCTTGGGGACAATGTGTATATCTGAACTACATTAAAATTTGCTCCCCTGGTCAAAGACTGGGACTTTGATATGTCTGTCATATGGTTTGCTTGACTGTCTCCTTTGATATTGGGAAGAGAGAGCGACTACTACTAAAAGGCAGTGGTGATATCAGGATCTCTGATTGTCAGTCATGTGAGTGTGTGCATGTATGTGTGTGTGCATGTGTATGTTTGTGTGTTCATGTATGTATGTATATGCTTGTATGTATGTATATGTATATCTGTGTGTGTATATTGTGTGTGAGCACACATGTTTATGTGTTTGTGTATATGTATGTACATATATATGTATATATACACATATCTACACACATATATATATATACATATAGATGTGTGTGTGTGTGTGTGTGTGTGTGTGTGTGTGTGTGTTAGGAGAAGCTTGTCCATAGTCAGGGACTAGCACTGGGGAACAATGCTAGTTTAAATCTGGACTCTGTTTTAGTTTTGTAATAAGTTGTCTAACTTGAAGATGCAGTTTTCCTCGCTGTCAAGCTATACATAACAATATTGCACGTGTCTATTGGGGCTGAGAGGATGAAATGAGACCATCTGAACTAAGCATCCCACATGGGGCTATCCTACACTGAGCTCTCAGAATTCATGAGGATCATTTTGTAGGAAATAATCTCTGTATAAATCTGTGGACTTTTTATAAAATGCTTTAAGTTCAAGGTTGTCTTAGAAACTAAGAATTATTATCTTCAAGGAATGCTTTTAAACAGAGATGGAATCTAAAGCCCAGTCAAAGAGCTACAGTGCTGCTCCTCATCCTGACGCGTGAATACAATGACTGTGCTCTGCAGTAGGAGACTGACTTTCTTGTCTGCCTACTCTGCCTGCCTGGAATATGTAAACTATGCCAAGCCTCCCTCACCTCTCAGTGTATTCTCAAGCTGCGGCCTTCCATTTCCCTCCCACAGCATATCTGAGACTCTTATTACAATACTTATAGACTGTCCCCCCTTTTAAGAATTCTGTGACAACCCTTACCCTACCCCACGCTACCACCAAAAAAAGTAATAACCTAGATAGAAAACCATTGAAGAGAACTCTTAAAACTTTACATAAAGATGCTCTAGTGAGTATATGGACAACACAAGCTGGACTTGTTTCTTCTTCTTCCTCTTTTTCTTCTTCTTCTTCTCCTTCTTCTCCTTCTCCTTCTCCTCCTCCTCCTTTTCCTCCTCTTCCTCCTCCTCCTCCTCTTCCTCCTCCTCCTCCTTTCCTCCTCCTTCTTCTTCCTGAGGGTGCTCTCTCATCCATCACAATGAGCAACAAATTCCTAGGGACCTAGAAACTTGTCTCCAGTGAGCACTTTGATGACTACATGAAAGCTCTAGGTGAGAAATATTTCATAGCAAATGTTCCTTTAAAAACAGATGCACATAAGGGTGGGGAGCAGGCCTGAGAGGACTGGAAGTGAGTGTGATTAGGGTTGTATTACATGAAATTCCCAAATAATCAATAAAAATAATATGAAACAAGAACTCTTAGTTGTGCTGAATCAGAATTAAAGGTCAGTAAGACGCCTACACAAATACACACATGTGTGTATGTGCACACACACACACACACAGATCATATATAGAAGGGCTTAAGCACGCCTATCAATGTAAGATGAACCAAAAAATATCTTAAAGGTTCAAACAATACTTTCAATTATTTTCATGGTTTTAGAAACACAGGGACATTGTGTAGTGGTTTCTTTCACCCATGGATAGGCAGCTTATGACTTAGGAGCCATTCATCACTCAGCCCGGTCACTGCCTTGCCTCATTGGGTCTCAGGGTGAGTCACATGCTTTGGGTTTCTTTGAAAAGAACTGTGCGAGATCTCAGCATCTCACAGGCATCTGCTGCATCCCACCAGGAACTCTACTGAACTCTCTCATCCATCACAATGAGCAACAAATTCCTAGGGACCTGGAAACTTGTCTCCAGCGAGCACTTTGATGACTACATGAAAGCTCTAGGTGAGAAATTCTTCATAGCAAATGTCCCTTTAAAGACAGATGCACAGGATTTTCTTCCAATGTTTTTTCCCCAGGAGTCTGGGGAATGTTGTGTGGGCTGAGTACAATCTTCTGTCTCATTCATAAAATTTACTTCCACTTCATTGGCAATAAATTGTTAGAACTTAAATGAAGCTATTTAAATGCATGGAACTTGAAGGTAGTTTCACAGGTTTGTCGTTGGGGAAAACTATTAGAGTTTGAGTCAATCCATATTCTGGCATTTTCTGAAAGCTTGTTTAATAGAAATTAATGTGGTCATAAGATTATGAGTTGAATAATAGAAAACCACAATTTAAAATTTTAACCTTTATCCAAACTAAAAATTTTTGTCTCTGTTTTGAGTTTGTCTGTAGTTAAATAATCATTTAAGTGTGTGAAGCTTGACAGATGACACATTTCCTAGATAAGAATGGTTGAAACCTGTGGAAGTTGTTGAGATTAAAAAAAAAAAAAAACTGCTTGGCTGCTATGAGTTCAAACTCCATCCCCAACACCTGCCCATCCTAGTGTTGAGCAGGAGCTAAAGAAAGAAGAGTGTGGTGGACAGTTTGTTTTGTTTTCTCCTTTTCACCAGGCATATTATGGAACTACAAAATGTCAAAAATGTGATTCTACCAAGGATATAGGGGGGCCAGTGTTCTGTATATCCATAGCTTCTTATTGACAGAGAAAGTGTTACAGAAAGGCATGTGCGGAGGGGAGATAGTCGGGCTGAAGGCAGCTATAGTGTCAAATGTCTCCAATGCTTCATACAAATCTGAAACAACTTATTGTATGGTGAAGCTACCACTGGACATGACAGAGTGCACAAACTAAACTTTTATAGCTGTGTAGCTTTATGCCGTAAACTCTGTCCGCATCACTGTTATAACAGTGCGCTAAAATGCTGGTGTCACCAACATGCATTTTCTCTCATTGTTGAAACTTGGGAGGAAGCCTCACCATCTACTCACTGAAGGGACCACCAAATAAAGAACCTTGAACCAATGGCCAGGACGTCGGTCCCTCAGGCATGCCTCCTTACCCAACACAATCTGACATCGCCTTGCTTTTCAGGTGTGGGTTTAGCCAACAGAAAACTGGGAAACTTGGCCAAGCCCAGTGTGGTCATCAGTAAGAAAGGGGACTATATCACCATTAGAACTGAGAGTGCCTTTAAAAATACAGAGATCTCCTTCAAGTTGGGTCAGGAGTTTGACGAAACCACAGCTGACAACAGGAAAACCAAGGTAATCTGTAATATTTTTTTTTTCCTGAAAGTTGGTCCAGTGGACTATTGAGAGCCAGGCTTATTCCTTCTGGGAGATAGGGACTTGGGGAATGAATGTGACTTGTTGAGACATCTGTCATGGAAACTGAGGTGAGCCGAGCACATCAACTTATCTTTGTAGAGCATCGTGACGCTGGAGAGAGGCTCCCTGAAGCAAGTGCAGAAGTGGGACGGTAAAGAGACAACAATAAAGAGAAAGTTGCTGGATGGGAAGATGGTTGTGGTAAGAACATTCCCAATTCTCAAGGCAGAAATAATGCTGTATACATGCATCGACTGTGCTGGCTCCAAAATGTCCCTCGTTCTTTAGAATACAAATCGACAACAACAGCAAGAGGAAAAGTCAAGAGTTAGTGCTTGAGTGAAAAACCATTTTAAAAAAAAAATTCATGTTTGAGTCCTTCATGTGTTAGGTCAAGATTTTAAGTGGTAGTATCTAAACAATAAAGTTAATGAAAATATGGATGAACGTCACTTGTTTAAACTTACAGCCAAAAAAGGAAGCCTATACTTCGAAAGTAAAATACAACCCTGGTGTGCTCAATTACAGAGTATTGTAGTAAGAGAACTTTGTTTTCAGGAGTCCATAGGAACTTACTCTGAACTATACAAAAACTGCAGTCTAACCTTCAGCTCTGGAGACCTCTTTCAGTTAGCAGATCAGAACGGGGCGAAGGACTCCACCAGATGGACTCTAAGGGAATTTTAAAACTGTGGGTCTGTGCTCACTAATTAACAGACACACTGAATATACGTACAGTTCTCTAGTGGTTTGAGAATTTCTTTTAATGTGCACTGGGTTTTAGCTCTTGCCGCACAATGGATATACAGGAGTCAGTTCCAACACGAGTTCCCCACTATAGATCAACCAAGCCCAATCTCTCAGGGAGTTTATTTGGCTGCTCTTTGCCTAAGGCAAATGTGAAGGCCATTTTGTATTAGTCACTCTTCTCCTGGTGACCAAAAACCAGCTAAAAAAAACATCTTCAGTGAGAAGAACTCATTTTGATCTGTAGTTAGAGGAGACTGTGTCCATCATGGCAGGGAAGCCATGAAAGCAGATACTCGAGGCAGGCAGCTGCTGGTGCACATCAGGAAGCAGGGAAAATGGACATCAATACCCAGTCTAGGGCCTCCGCCTTAGTCTAATGCCACACTTCCTGGACTGGCACATCTCTACTTTAGCACGTGTCAGGTCTTCAGGTCTCCCCATCTCAGTTAACCTGATGTGGACTGCCCCTCGCAGACATGTCCAGAGGTTTGACTTGTCTTTGTGATGGATGATTCTAACTCCCATAAAGCTTACAACCAAAATTAAGCATTAGAGCTTACAAGTTTTATTGGACTTAAATGCATCTAAATTGTGCATAAAAATTGCTGCTTGATCATATATAACAACAAAGATCAACTTTAAAGGTTTTTCTTGAGTTTCTATGTTGTAATTGTGAACTACTAGAAAGCTGGCATCGAGGTATTTTATTCCTTCCTAAATTTAATCTTGTGGGTTCATTGTAAACTGCCACATTGTTCCAAATGTCCTGTTCTCTGATTTGTATTTTAAATAGCCAATCTCTTCTTTTAAGGAATGTATAATGAAGGGCGTGGTCTGCACCAGAATTTATGAGAAGGTCTGAGACAAAAAAAAATGGTTGGATCATCCAAATGGTGTTTGCCAATCTAAGACTGGAAATCATTCAGCAAGTCCTGAATCCACTGCAGCTGGTTTGTCTGGCTTCTCCTGCACTTGTTATAATGTGTTCTATAGTAAAGGTTTAATGAGGATTAATTTAAAATATTAATTTAGACATTTTCCATTTTCATGCATGTCTTTACCATGTGAATCCCTCTGTATTGACTAGACAAAAGACATCCCATAAAAATCACTGTTGCAAAATGGCAGCCTAAGCTGTGCTCATTCTGTTTTTAAATAATGATAAAAAGAAGTAGTCAAATCCTAAAGCAAGGTGAGAGCTTTGTTCTGGGAAGAGATAAATGTCTCCGGGGGCCTGGAAATCATAAAGCAAACAAAGCAAGAAGATGATGCTCTTAATTGAGGTGTGTGTGGGGGGGGGGAAGTTCCTCGTTTCAGCCAACAGGAGCAGCCTCCATTCCACTTGGCCAAAGTTTTATAATGCACAAACAATAATACGCACAGCTGTTAAGGCCACCGAGCATGTTTGACAAGTGCATGTTTCTATGTGCGTGTCCATCCCAACTGAGGCAAACACAGTTCCTCCATCTTACAAGGCTTCCTCATCTCCCTCACCAGGTGATATCAATCCACCAGAAGCAAGGATGGCTCCGATATGGTCCTAGACTAGCTTTGCTTAAAATAGCACCAGACCTCTTGGATTCGTTTCTCTTTGCCTTTTAAAACCTAGCGTGATGGTTTCCAGGTTTATTCAGGTTATTGCATGTAGTGGTAATTTGTTTCTTTTTATCTCTGAGTAGTATTCCATCGTATAACGGCATCATTATAATTATCCACTTTTCTTCTGAGAAAACAGGGTTATAACCAGTGTTTGAATGTGACGACTAAAGCTGCTACACTCTTGTACAAGGCTTTGAACATACGGCCACTTTTGTGTTAGATACACAACAGTCATAGAATACTGAATCCAGTAATCCTTGATAAGAAAGAAAGAGGAGTCACTGTGCTTATGTAAGAATGAAGCTGCAGAATACGATTTGAGTAAATGATAATGGTGTGATGGTTTATGGCAATCAGATGTTGGCAGTGGGAGAAAATGTATACAATATACAGAATGAGCGAACGCAGGAAAAAAAGGCCATGAAGAATTCCAATGGAGTCAGTGTAAATCCAAGGTTCTATCTTGGTGTGAACATGAAATGTCCCCTACAGTCTCAGGTGCTAAAGTCTTACCCCCTAGCTGGTGGTGCTATCTTGGGAGATGGTCAAATCTTTAGCAGGTGGGCTCTAGATGGAGGAAGCAGGTCATTGAGGCACGCCTTTAAAGGTCGTCCCTAGCCCCCTTCCTCTCCTTACACTTCCTGTCTCCCATGAGTTTGGGTTGCCTCTGTCATAGAGTCCAGTTGTGATGATGTTTTGTGGCACCTAGGCCCAGAACCAAGGCGACTAACTAAGCATTTTGAACTTTGACTTCTAAAACTCCAGACCAAAATAAAACCTCTCCCGCACTGTTTATATCAGGTGTTTTGCCACAGTGACAAAATCTGACTAATACAGTTTTTAAGCTCTATGTACGTTCATAAGTAGATACAACTGTATGTGCATAACTACATGTGTATGTATGCGATCCATATATGCGCTTAATGTGTGTTTGAGTATACATATGTGCTGAGGACTCCTAGTTTTGTCTCCCAAAGATCTCATAAGAACAGATACCTCAGGACTATAGGCACTCATAGCACTAGGGGCTTGGTCTCTCATGCCGTTTCTCACCAAAAGAACCCCCAAAGTCCTCTGGAGAGACGGATGATTACACACCAGGCCAGAATACTTAAAAGATTTAAATATTTTTATATACAAAAGTAAGAAGTACTCAAAGACATGATAGAGGTGTGTTGCCTGAACATTAAGAAACTTGCATTGGTTAAACTTGGAACAGCTTGGGTATAAAATACTTGATAAAACACAAGTTTAAAACCTTTAAGAAATCACACATTCATAAATTATCATTATGAATGGTAAACCATTGGGAAAAAGAGTAACCCAAGACTCTGATATTGTAGCCACATGATAGAGAGACGGCACAGAGAAGGGGCATAGAATACATATACAGCTGGTAAATGTGGAAGGAGTTCTGGAGAACAGGTGCCATTTTTCAACTACCACAGCAAACATGGGCTCCAGCAAGAATTATCAATACATAATAAAGCTAGAAGAAGATGACTAGAAGCATCCTAAGTCTGGATTGCCTTGGTTATTCTCTCTTTGCTGTGAAGATCCACCTGACAGAAGTAACTGAAGGAAGGATTAATTTCAGTTCACCGTTTCAGGATAGAGCTCATTATGGAGGGATGGGATGCTGGGGGAGATAGGACCATGACGCAGCTGATCACACTGCACCTGCTGCCAGGAAACAGAGAGAGATGGATGCCTGTGCCCAGGGTCCTCTCTCCTTTACAGCCAGTCTGGGACCTCAACCCATGGGACAATGCCACCTACATGCAGATTGTTGGTTTTTTCCTCAGTTGAAGGTCTCTGGAAATATCCCCATGGACTCATTCAGCACCCCATTGATTCCAAATCCTCTCAAGGCGTTGATGACATCACAGTCTGAAGGTGTTCTCACACAAGAGGGGGAAAAAAAAAGTACGCACATGAGATTTCAACATAGAACAGCCACTCGACGGAGTTGTCAAAATTAACCCCGCCAATGAACGGCAGACAAGCAACATGTGCCCTGATACTGAACACTGTATTTGGAGATCTATATGAGATCTACATAACGAGTAAACAACAAGGAAATTCAAAATGAGGAATTTTGTATTTAAAAAATGAAGGCAGGTGTTGACTGAGTTTCTCAAAATGTCAATGTCATAAACAATAGAGAGGTTGTGAGAGTCTTCCAAATTACATTCCACTGAAAATACATGGTAACTAGCTGTAGGCAACGATCCTGGGGGTGTCTTATAGGAGAGACGGTAAGTGCTACAAAGAAGAGCCTGAGGTCAGTCTGTGAATTAGAGCACACCACAGGGATTAGATTACAGTGAACTCAGACCAAGGGAAACATGACCTCTATTCTTGGAAAATCCATGACATTCAAGGGTAGTGGGCCTTATGTAGTATGGGTGTGATTTAGTGTCAATGTTGCAGAGAAGCATATGAGTGTGTTTGCACGTGCACACACCCATAGTAATAGTGACAAAGCAAGTGGGGTGACCTCGAGCAGTAACATTATCTGAATGAAGACGTGCTTGTTTTCTATGAATAACTTTGTTTCTCATGTTTGTTTCCTACAAGTTGATATACTTCTCCCAAGCTTCTTATATCTTTAAAATTATTTCCAGAGAAGGTACACTGTGTAAGACTTCCTCCCGTGCCAGGTCTTCACAACATGCTTCTCTGGTGGGCATCGTGAGCCTTGCTTCCATTCTTGTCTCCTGCCAGGCCAACCCATAAAAAAGAAGAAGAATGTTTAGAACTGCACCTCTATTTTTAGAGGTTTATGACTTGCCATAAAATGTATCCGTCAATAAATATAATTACACTATTGTACAAAAGCCCCAAGTACTTTTTAATTTCATAACAGGAAAAGGATTATGTTACTAATGAGGGAGAGAAAATAATCACTTCAGCAGGTTGTAAATGTTGCTAAATTAAAAAAAAAAATTCTCAATAGCCAAAGAGAATGGAGCGGGGGGGGGGAACCTATTATCTGAATCCATTTCAGGTACTGTAGCAAGACACCCTATGTCACATGTCATAGTCACAATAGAAAGCTACCCCTTGCTGTTCTGGGGAGGGGGAGTTCAGGGTGTAGGTCCTGTGGTTTTGCACTCTGTGCAGGGCATTTCCCTGCTGGCAGATTGGTCACTTGTCTGCTTCCTCGAATGGGGAAAAGGGAGAATGACCTCCCATGGGCCTCCTTTGCAAGGTACAAGTCTATCCAAGGAGGACACTACTTGTACAAGGGAGCTAATCACTTCCTAAAGCTACGAAGCCTGGGAGTTAAGATTTCTATATGTGAATTTGGGGAGAACACTTAAGGTTTGAATGTCAACTGTCCTCCAAAGGGCCATACACTAAAGTTTGGGTCCTTGGCCCATGGCACAATTAGGAGGTGGCAAAACCTTCAGGAGGTAGGCAGTGCCTACTGGACGACTATAATATCATTACAGTGTCTCGTGGAAGAATGTATTGGGCTCCTGGGGCCTCTCTCACTTTCTTTGCTTCCTAGGCATCATGAGGTGAAGTCACTTTGGTCCTCCCTCTCTACCTGCCACCACGTTCTGCCTCAGCAATGGGACAAAACATCCAATGGACCCAAATCTCTAAAACTGTGGACCAAACGTGCACTTTCCTCTTTGAGGATGGCTTATCTGAGGTGTTTGCTGCTGTGATGGAAATCCAACTAACACAAACATCATCAGACCAGCACTTAGGATCCATAATACTTAAAACTTGCCTCAACATATAATTTTGATTGCCTAGTATTTTTGCTATAACATTGTAGTGAAGAATAGTCAGACTGGTTAGTAGGAGCTTCTGATCCCTTCTTACTATCTGTGATCCCAAACATATGCCTCAACACACATACATAGAGCTAAGTTTCTTAGAGAACACACTTTAAAGAGTCATGAAAAATAAATGAACTAATACATGTAAGGTGCTTAGACCAGTGTTTAGAAAAAGACATCACAGAAGTATCTTCTATTATTATTATTTGTTTATTTATTTACTTGTTTATTTTATTGATTTGTGTGTCTTGAGACAGGATTCTGTATTATAGCTTAGTCTGGTCTCAACTCATGATCCCTTTGTCTTGTAACCTAAGTATTCTGGAGGAAAGGCAAAAGGATCATGAGTAATAATAATACTTGCCGCCTTCCTGTCTCTCTGGGCTGGTGTCTTGAGCGGACCTTGGGCGCAAGCTCTGCAGCCAGTCCCACAACATCCAGAGGAAGCTCCACCCGCAGGCGCTCTGACACTCTCAGGATCAGAGGTGAGGAGGACACAACATCTGTCCCAACACCAGGAGTAACTGAGACCAGCGGGACCAGGCACACAGGAACTCCACCAGCATAGTGGCTCTGGTTCCTTCTGGTCTCTCTGGGCTGGTGGCCTGAGCAGACCTTGGGCCCAGGCTCTGCAGCCAGTCCCACAACACCCAGAGGAAGCTGCTGAACTGCCAGGTGCTCTAAGAAGCCCAGGGTCACAGGATCCCAGAATCACAGGATCACAGAGACAACTTGACTCTGAGGAGTTCTGACACAACCAGGATCAGAGGAAGGATAGGCTCCAGTCAGATTTAGCAAGGGTAGGTAGCATTAGAGATAACCAGATAGTAGGAGACAAGCATAAGAAAATAAACAACATAAACCAAGGTAACTTGGCATCATCTGAACCCAATTCTCCCACCATAGCAAGTCATGGACACACCATCACACCGGAAACGCAAGATTCAGATATAAAATCACTTATCATGATGATGATACAAGACCTTAAGAAAGACATAAATAGCACCCTCAAATACAAGAGAACACAGATAGACAGCTAGAAGCTCTTAAAGAGGAAACACAAAAATCCCTTAAAGAACTACAGAAAAACACAATCAAACAGGTGAAGGAAATGAGCAAAAACATCCAGAATCTAAAAATGGAAATAGAAACAATAAAGAAATCAGAAAGAGAGACAACCCTGGCCATACAAAAACCTAGGAAAGAAATCAGGAGTCATAGATGCAAGCATCACTAACAGAATACAAGAGATAGAAGAGAGAACCTCAGGGGCAGAAGACACCTTAGAAAACATTGACACAACAGTCAAAGAAAATGCAAAAAGCAAAAAGCTTTTTTTTTTTTTCCAAAACATCCAGGAAATCCAAGACAAAATGAGAAGACCAAACCTAAGGATAATAGGTATAGAAGAGAGTGAAGACTCCCAATGTAATGGGCCAGTAAATATCTTCAACAAAATTATAGAAGAAAACTTCCCTAACCTAAAGAAAGAGATGTCCATGAACATACAAGAAGCTTACAGAACTCCAAATAGACTGGACCAGAAAAGAAACTCCTCCCACCACATAATAGTCAAAACACCAAATGGACTAAACAAAGAAAGAATTTTAAAAGCAGTAAGGGAAAAAAGGCAAGTAACATATAAAGGCAGGCCTATCAGAATTATGCCACACTTCTCACTGGAGACTATGAAAGCTAGAAGATCCTGGGCAGATGTCATACAGACTCTAAGAGAACACAAATGCCAGCCTAGGCTACTATACCCAGCAAAACTCTCAATTACCATAGATGGAGAAAACAAGATATTCCATAACAAAACAAAATTTACACAATATTTTCCACAAATCTAGCCCTACAAAGGATAATAGATAGAAAACATCAACATAATGAGCAAAACTGCACCCTAGAAGAAGCAAGAAAGTAATCTTTCAACAAATCCACACAAATCTAATTCCACCTCTTACAACAAAAATAACAGGAAGTGATAATTACCTTTTCTTAATATCTTAATATGAAAATTAATATTACCAACAAATCCTAATTGATTGAAACCCAAAAATATGAGGAATTAGAAATTGTTGATTATCATCCAATGGTCTCTCTAATTTGGTCATTGGAGAAATAGGTCCAATATTATACAATGTATATACACTTTCAGCTTGTTTGTGACAGTGTCTTTCTGTGTACAACATAAGGGTCTTGAAATCTTGCTTCTCCTATCTCAGCCTCTCTATTAGTAGTGTTGTGTTTATTTCATGTTTTTGCACTATACTATGGTTTTCAGAACAGCTTATATATTTCAAAAGTATTTATATACCCAAGGGAGACATAGACAATTAACTTGGGAGGTGGCTTGTAGGAAAGAGAACAACAAAGAGTGAGACTGAATGCTTTGCTTGACATTTGTAGCTCTTGTATCAAGTTTGAAGAGGACTTTATAAGTTACTCTTTCTTCGAGATGAATGCTTTTCCAAATTATCACAGCTAATGAACCAGATTCTTACCCTCACCCAATGTCTGTGCCACCCTCCAAGCAGAACCATTGTTCATTGAATCAGCTGGTGAATGATTTTATGGATAGACCATCTTAATACCTACACCATTTCTTAAATGAATGTAACCTGTTCTCTGTGGGCTGAGAATAAAGTCACTCACTCAAGTCAAATAGTTTTGACCATAGCAGGAAGTCTGTATCCAAAAATCGTGCCTACAATTCATTTCTTGGCGCAGCAGAACTGTCAACTCTCAGCTTAGCTACGATGGAGGTAAAATCTTTTGGAGATGTGTCATTGAAGTACAGCCTTATTACAATGAAATCCAATATCTAAAAATTGTTCTTATTTTGGGCTTGTACCACAGTAAGAGCCAAGATTTAAAATCTACTAAATACAAAACAAACAAACAAACAAAAAGAACTTATATATTTATGTTCATTTAAGAAAACACTAGTAGTGATGTATTATTTTGAAATATACAGTTAATATGTTTGGAGTTATTTAAAATTTATATTGAGAAAAACGTATGTACTTTCAATATTGCTGTAGACAAGCATCTACATAAGACTGTTCAATTGATTGTTGTTTTATATCAAACAAATTTTATAATACTCATTTTTATTGTTATAATATTTTATAAATTTTAAGGAATATGACAAAAAAGATATTGTATGTATTGAAGGGGGTCTCTGGTAGGAGTCGGGGTACAAAAGGAAAACAAGAATGTGATTTAATGTTATTTACTTAAAATATGTTTTTAAATGTTAACAAATTCAGATAAATTGAAATCATGTAGCTTTTCTCATCATAATGCAAATAAAAGTTAAAAAAATAATAATAATACTTGCCAAAACTGACCTGAGCACTGGTGGCTAGAGACTGGCATGGGGCCATGTCTATAATCCAGCATTTAAGAGGAAGTGATGGGGTGATGGAAAAGGTGAGGCCGACCATTTGAGACATAGTGAGACCCTATCTACGAAACAAAAATGTTTATAGGCTCATTATTGATTTTCAGAAAATTTGCAAGCCAGTTGTTAGAAAGAATTGGTAGTTTGAAATCAGGCACAACAAGAGTATTCATACAAGCTGGGCAGTGGTGGCACACGCCTTTAATCCCAGCACTTGGGAGGCAGAGGCAGGCAGATTTCTGAGTTCGAGGCCAGCCTGGTCTACAGAGTGAGTACCAGGACAGCCAAGGGTTGCACAGAGAAACTCTGTCACGAAAAACCAAAAAAAAAAAAAAAAAGAGTATTCACACAAGAGAGTCCAGCACAAGCGATCAGGGTTTTGCCTCTTATAGAACAGAATTGAATGACACTAGCATGCCATTGCAGAGATGAGACGTGATGTAACACTTACACACTCTAGCATGCCGTCACAGATGTAGGGTCACACTCGGACTCTCTAGCATGCCACTGCAGAGGTGTGACATCACACTTAGATTCTTCTCCCATTTAAAAAACAAACAAACAAAAAGCTTTATTCATTTTTGTGTTTATGGATGTTTTGCCTGCCTGTGTGTATGTATACCACATGGATCCCTGGTGCCCTCCGAGGTCAGAGGACGGTACATTTCTCTGTAACAGGAGTCACAGATGCTTGCGAACAGCCATACAGAGGCTTTCTTAATTACCGACCTGTCTCTGGAGCTCCTTAGATTGTCATAAGAGTTCAGCTTGATGTGGCCGATCCGACTTCCATTTCTGACTAGAGATTTACTCTGTATTTGACAAGGTGACTTCAGCTCACTTCTTAGGCTGTCTCCTAATCCATGCCGCATGTCTCCGAGCATGGCTGCGCATTCAGAATCGTCGGGGAGTTGCTGAACATGTGAGTTCCAGGATTATATCCGTCAGGATGCCTGGAGAGATGGCTCAGTAGTTAAAAACACTTGCTGCTCCTCCAGAGGACCGGAGTTCAGCTTCCAGCATAGCACATGCCTCCGTCAGCTCATAGATGACCATACTAACTCCCCAGCACCTGAACGTGCATTGAACAAACTCGCACAGACACTACACATAGGTAAAAGTAAATCTTAAAAAAAAATTATATTACAGAACTGTTTTGTTTTGTTTTGTTTTGTTTTGTTTTGCCATGGGTGAAGACTAAGATCGAGACGTTGCAGCTGTTATTAAAAGGCAAGTACAGGTATATCAACAGTTTAAATAGTTTATTTAGCAAGCTTCAGTTCATGAGCCAGGGCTGGGCCACCCCACAGGCAGCTTAGGCTCTGCTGAGAGGGAAATGGGGAAAGCTTCGTTCTTCAGAAGCAAAACAAAGAAAATATTTGATGGATTGAGGTGGAAAGTCTCAAGGTAGAAGGTAATGCTTCTGGACATTTTGTTTGTCTTTGCACTGCTAAGGTTTTCCAGGAACTTCCGTGGGCGGGCTGGGTAACCGCTCTATCCCTGAGCTGCACTCCCGGGCGGGCGTGGGTGGGTGGGAATCAGCTTTAAGCTTCAGTTTGTCTTGCACCCTGAGTTCCTTTCGATTTGCCAGGTAGGAACCCAGAGCCCTGGAGTTCATCTGAGGACAATGAACTCCCTCTTAGTTTTTAACACCGCTCTCAAAACTCCCTCAGGTGATCCCAATACGTGGCTCGTTGCAAGCCACTGCGCCAAAGTCTTCTGAAGTTAAAAACAGCCATGCAAATGCAGCAAAAGGCTATTAACATCAAGGGCAGCAAGGGGTTCCAGCCTGAAATTAACTCACTGTTGTTAGAGAACGTACCACTGCCCGCAGACGATCTTACAAGTGTCCCGATGCCTTGTTCTTTGTTAGGGAAGCGTCTATTTATTATCTCTTTGCTGTTCCCATCGGAGGCTCTATGACTGTCATTATTCAGGGTAAAGCATATACAAAAGTAAAAGTTCAGAGATGTGGGCCCGTAGGAGAACACAGGGTTAAAGAGACCTCCAGATCTTCGAAAACGTAACTCATATTCCAGTGGAGTTCACTGATCACTCAAAACTATTCAGCACGGAGTGAACTTTTGGCTATCTTTTTTTAAAAGTGACCCACCAAGTTTTCTGTAGTCCCGGTTATCTCTGGGTGGCTTTGGGTAGCTTGTCCTGGAGCCTAAAATCCTCTCTCAGCCAAGTAGAGTAGAACAGTTGCAATTTGCTTTCTGATACAGAACAAATCTATCAATTCATGAGAGAACTGATGGTTCTCTGTCTCCTGAAAAAGTTTTAAAACTAAACTCATGACTGACGGGCTACATTCCACACCTATAAGATAAAATGGTATTGGAATTTGAAGACTTGTTGGCGTTTGGAGTGATGTGGATACCCTGGCATTTGGCATTATTGTGCTATTATTCTTGATGTCTTGTAATTCATTTTTTCAGTAATTAATTCGCAGGTGAGATGAGTGAGTTTTATTCAGGTCATCTCACGGACAGAGAAGGCGCAAACTGAAGCACGTTGTTTTCAGTGATCAGCAAGACCCTGGGCGCTAACGAAGGAAAAGTGAGAATTAACTCCACAGCCATGAGCCCAGAACGTAAGTCTGTCTGAAAAGAGGCTGGCTCTCTGGAGAAAGCAGAGAGGACAACCTCATCAAACTGCAAATTATTAGAGCCACCGTTGTTTGCAGAACTTACTTCAAGAAGTGCAGAGAATAGTTCAAAACCTAAGGATGCCACCGTAGGTGCCCCTTCCCCCACCCCCACTCTTGATTCCATTGGATACAATGAAGAACCGCATAACTTCTACACAGTAATGGTCACATGCTAGACACTGCTCAGTCAAGTGGGTTGCATGGCAAACTACAATGTGAATTCAACAGGCAGAGACAGGCTGAACCCGCAGTAGAGGAGGGGAGCCAATGAGGCAGAGGCAGGACAAAAAGCCAGGGAAAGTTAAAGGAACACGGAGAGGAGCCCCTCCCCCTGGAGTCTGGCAGAAGGCTCGGAAGCTAAGAGTCAATAGCTGCAGCTCAGTTAGCTACCTTGGCTGTGCAGGTTGCCTATGGGAGAGACGACGTCCCTTTTAAAGATATTTCAAATCTGCAGTCAAAGGAGAAACTGAAACACCACAAACCCTTTGATCTACAATGGTGTGTGTCCTGCCTGCCTGCAAGCTATGCTAGGCCATAGGACACAAAATGTCTGGAAGTAACCAGCTAGTATCTGGTTTGCTTTAAGGCTCACGCCATGAGATGGAGCCCGTGCCCTGCACTGCTTGGGTAATGAAAAACCTGAGACTAGTTAGCCTGGGGACCTAGGGCAAAACCAAATACTGCTGGTTCTAAAAAATAAGATTAGATCGATCGATCGATCGATCGATAGATAGATAGATAAACAAAACAAAAATATAGCAATAAAATGACTCCCAAAGACAGTCTTCTATACTCACAGGTCAGTGCCATGCCTGGCCATCATCAGAGAAGCGTCTCCCTGCGCTATATGTGTATAAATATAGAGACCCACAGCCAGATATTTTGCACTTAGTGAGAAACCTATCTGGAAATTTCCATTAAATCTCTCCCCTCAAGACTTAGCCCCCCCCATTCCCCACCCCCTGGAAGAGAAAACAGTGTAAGAGCCACAGGGGGTGGAGAACACTAAGAAAATAGGCCTTTTAAATCAGCATCCTGAGGCAGCCATACCCAGGGCTGGCACAGGTCTGTGGGAGGTGGGGCCCTAGAGCTGAAAGGAGAAATAGGTGCACACCCTGCTGCTCTCCCAGAAGCCATCTCCAGTTGATAACCACTTGCAAATGAAAATGTTTCTCACTGGAGAAACCGAAAACTCTTAAGGGTAGGCCGCATGTAGATTCCAACAGAAAAGGGGCTCGAGGGCACCTTTGCAGGTTCCTCATCTCATGGTGTCGTGTCAGGGCATATATATATACAGACATGTATGTGTATGTGTGTGTGTGTGTGTGTGTATGTGTATGCGTGTGTGTGTGTGTATGTGTATGTGTATGTGTGTGTCTGTGTATGTGTGTATGTATGTGTGTATGTGTGTGTATATGTGTATGTGTGTGTGTGTGTATATGTGTGTATGTGTATGTGTGTGTATGTGTGTGTATGTGTGTGTGTATATGTGTATGTGTGTGTATGTGTATGTGTGTGTATGTTTATGTGTATGTGTGTGTATGTGTATGAGTGTGTGTATGTGTGTGTGTATATGTGTATGTGTGTGTCTGTGTATGTGTGTGTATGTATATGTGTGTGTATGTATGTGTATGTGTATGTGTGTATGTATGTGTGTATATGTGTGTATGTGTATGTGTGTGTATGTGTGTGTATATGTATGTATATGTATGTATATGTATATGCATACACACATATATACAGACATACATGCATATATACACATATACACACACATATATAGATATATACACACACATATATACATACAGACATATACACACACACACATATACATGCAGGCATATATATATACATATACATATATATGTATATATTCGTTCTTTTCTCTTTCTACCTCATAGGCCCTTTGCATATACATTATGGCTCCCAGTTTAGTGGTTTTTGTAGGATTCCTAAGTAGGCTAATGAATGAGTCTCTGTTTCTTGTGGCTCCTCTTGGGCTCTTTCTCATTACTTTGTGTATAATTCTGGTGTGCTCATTTTTGTTTATTTTATTGTATTATATTTTATTGTCTTATTCTCCTTTAAAAGCTTATTTATTTTCTAATGAGAGACAGACGGTCTGGATCTGGATAGGAGGGGAGGTGAAAAAGACCTAAAAAGAGCAGAGAGACGGGAAACCGGAGTCAGGATATATTATGTGGATAAAAAAAATCTGTTTTCAATAAAAGGAAACAATATTAAAAGATAACAAGCCATACTTGAAGTCTTAATGCGAGGATGGTTTTGCTTGGTTCTTATCTGTAAGTCCTTGCAGTTTCCTGGGAATTCACAATTTTATAAACTTTGCTTGCAGTAAAAACTTATGTCTTAAAATAACAAGAATTCACTTGACCCAAGTGACCTATGGAGTCAACCTATGCCATGAAAAATGATCTTAAATCTGTGATCTTTCTGCCTTCACTTTCTGAGGGCTTGGCTCCTAGGTTTAGGCCTCCTAGCCCCGGTTTTATGTGGTGCTCTTGACTGAACCAAGGGTTGTGTGTATGTAAGACAAGCATTCTATCAATTGAGCTACATATATAGCCTCTCTGAAAAATAAATAAATAAAACAGTACCCAGGCCTTGCTGAGCCCATTCTCTGGAAATATTATTCTGTATTAATAAGGTAAGATCTTAAGGGGTAGTAAGTCCATTTGATAGCAAATTGTTTTAGCTGCTTGTAAGTATTACTATTTGATTGCAATCAGCTAAACATTGCAATCAAGGCAATTTATAAAAGAAAGAGCTTATCTGTGGTTATGATTCCAAAGGGCTAGAGTCCGGGATGGTGGACGGAAGTATGGCCCCAGGAACAGGAAGCTAGCTTGAAATCATAAGCACAAAGCAGATTGTATTGATGCTGTGGAATATTAGCTAGAAATGTAAATTGATGACCTAGGTCAATATTTACTTCATGAGTGAACCATGTAATAGGAAGGAAAGGACATGACGAGGAACATCTGGGAGAGTCCAGAGTAGATATGACCTGAGCCATGTGAGAAGCAGGGGGAGAGAGGCACCAGATGCAGCAGCCAAGAGGGCTAGGATGAGAAAGGGACAGGTCGGGCTGGAGTACTGGCTCAGACATTAAGAGCACTTGACTGCTCTTCCAGAGGTCCTGAGTTCAATTCCCAGCAACCACACGGTGGCTCACAACCATCTGTAATGGGATCTGATGCCCTCTTCTGGTGTGTCTGAAGGGAGCAACAGTATACTCACATACATTAAATAAATAAATAAATAAATAAATAAATAAATAAATCTTTAAAAAAGAGAAAGGAAAGAAAGGGACAGGTAAATGGTTGTATCATATAGGGAAGAGCCCGGGGGGAAGGGCAGTCCAGCTTCTGGCCTGGAGAATTGAGGGGTAGAGGGGAGGGCATACCAACCATACACGGGAAGATTAATTCCATGTAAAACTCAATGAAGGAGTACTACAGAGAAACATACTAGTTTTGTTCATTAGAATAATACTCATCCTGGGGCTAGAGATCGAGTGCTGCTGGCTGCGGCTGCTCGTTCAGAGGACTGGAGGCTACCTCCCAGCATCCAGTCAGGCCATTCCCAGCCACCTGGAGGGTCTGACAGGCTCTTTTGGCCTCAGTAGCCACACATACTTTCATGTACCCAGAGACAGGCATACACATACAAATCAACGTTCATAAAAAGAATTAACACGCCGAACATTTGTAAATATTTACATGTGAGGACTATGCCATGGTGGTAAGTCACATGGCTTTAAGTGTTAATTCATTTAAACTCAAAATGTCTGAATGACTGTGCTCTGTTTCCACTTTTTAGACAAGGGGAAGATGCTTTGGGCTATGAACTGCGTAACTTATGCATGATGTAAATACTTTAGCATATTTATAAGTAGTTACAAACACTGTCTTTGGGTAATGGGATTTAAGGAGACCTAATATTTTCATGGGGTTTATATGGTTTTCAAAATAAATCAGAGAGAGTCTTTTTTTTTAACTTTTATTGCATTATGATGAGAAAAGTCACATGATTTCAATTTGTCTGAATTTGTTAACATTTAAAAACATATTTAAAGTAAATAGAATTAAATCACATTCTTGTTTCCCTTTTCTACCCCAACTTCTCCCAGAGACCCCCTCTTCAATACCTACAATATCTTTTTTGTCATATTCCTTAAAATTTATAAAATACTATAACAATAAAAATGAATATTATAAAAGTTGTTTGATATGAAACAATCAATTTAACAGTGTTATGTAGATGCTTGTCTATAGCAATACTGCAAATACATACACTTTTCTCACTATAACTTTCAAATAACTCCAAACATATTAACTGTATATTTCAAAATAATACATCACTACTAGTATTTTCTTAAATGAACATAAATATGTAAAGTCTTTTTGTTTGGTTTGTATTTAGTAGAGTTTAAAATCATGGCTCTTTCTGTGGTACAAGCCCAAAATAAGAACAATTTTTAGACATTGGATTTCATTGTAATAAGGCTGTACTTCAATGACCCTCAAATCACTGAAGGATTTTACCTCTATCGTAGCTAAGCTGAGAGTTGATAGTTCTGCTGCGCCAAGAAATGAATTGTAGGCACGATTTTTGGATACAGACTTCCTGCTATGGTGAAAAAGCTATTTGACTTTAGTGTGTGACTTTATTCTCAGCCCACAGAGAGCAGGTTACATTCATTTAGGAAATGGTGTGTGTATTAAGATGGTCTATCCAGAAAGTCATTCACCAACTGTTTCAATGAACAATGATTCTGCATGGAAAGTGGTACAGACATTAGGTGAGGATAAGAATCTGGTTCATTGG
>JADRCD010223732.1:60387-86014 GCA_019843815.1 Montemys delectorum | reverse complement strand
TTTTTTTTTTTTTTTAAATACTTGGTGTGAACAGGTAGACCAGCCTGGCTTTGAGCCTCCAGCTACCCTGCTTCAACCTCCAGTGCTAGGATTATAGAGTGTGCTTATATCAGAGAATTTATTGTGATAGGACACAGAATAACCCGAGAAGCTGAGGAGGTGATGGTGTGGAGGGACGAATGAATAGCTATGAGGGTGACTGGGAAGGCCCAGGGATTAGGAGAGGCGGTCTCTGGAGCTTTGGGCTCGAAGGGAGTGCAGGGAGTGGTGCCCACTTTCTGCCTCACCATGATAAACTCGGTGATTAAGGCGGCTTCTTAAGAACAACAACGACAAAAACCGAAACAACAACAAAAGACTCTGGACATTCCCTGGGGACGAAACCAAAATAGGCTGGCAAGATGACTGATTGGGTGTCTTAGTTAGGGTTTTAAAGCCCGCCTACATAGTGACACACTTCCTCCAACATGGCCACACCTCCTAACAGTGCCACTTCCCTAGGCCGAAGCATATTCAAACCACCACAGTAGGTAAATGTATTAGACATCCAATCCGAAGACCTGAGTATGATTGCCAGTACCTACAGGGTGGGAGCAGGGGACCACCTTCTGCAAGCTATCCTCTGTCCTTCACATGTGCACACGCACTTGTGCACACACACACACACACACACACACACCCTGTGCCACAACTGAACCTCTACCATTACAAAGTTGAAGAGGAAATTTAAGGGTTCTTTGGAAAGTCAGTTGTGTTGGCCGGTGTTTGCTGGGGCAAACATGTGAAGGACTGTTTTGTTGAAGTGGACACAGGTGAAAGGTTAAGGCAGACTCACGAAGGAACATTTTTTGCTGATGTAGACATTGGTGAAAAGATATTCTGTTAAAACAAACATGTGAAAGGACACATGATGAAGGATTCTTCGATAATGACACGCATGTATTGGTCCTCCTTATATTGTGTAGTTGAGCTCCATTTGTTGGGACTCCATAGAGAGAAACACACCAAAAGAGATGGTGCACTGTGGTTTTTTGTCGCTTTTGTGAACTCGGGCCGACTGCCTGTCACTTTTCTTTTTTCTTTTTTCTTTTTCTTTTCTTTTTTTTTTTTTTTTTTTTTTTATTTTTCGAGACAGGGTTTCTCTGTGTAGCCCTGGCTGTCCTGGAACTCACTCTGTAGATCAGGCTGGCCTCTGCCTCCCAAGTGATGGGATTAAAGGCGTGAGCCACCACCGCCCAGTTAATGATGGTTTTTAAATGCTTTAATCTCCCTTGTAGCCCACCACCCACCAGAGGTAGTGGGAAAGAAAGGATATGGGAAAGTGGACCTGTTTAGAAATGGTTCTTAGGAGCAAATGTCATCTGTGTTGTCAGGAAATCAGCAGTTCAGTTCATAGGTCAACAGCAGCTGCTGGATCCACTCACAAACACTTCACAGATACAGGGCCGTCCAGTTCAGTAGAGTTGGGCTGGCAGTAGGTGGCATGACCTAGCAGAGACAGGTTTCAGCCTTGGCACAAGTCAACAGGAAACACTGGGGCTAACAAGAATGCCAGAAAAAGATCAATGAAGACAGACCAAGAAGCAAGCCAAACAAGCTCACATCACTCTGTTGAGTCCTTTTTTTTTTTTTTAATCTATTTATTTTATGTATGTGAGTACACTGTCACTGTCTCCAGACACACCAGAAGAGGGACTCAGATCTCATTACAGATGGTTGTGAGCCACCATGTGGTTGCTGGGACTTGAACTCAGGACCTCTGGAAGAGCAGTCAGTGCTCTTAACCCCTGACCCATCTCTTCAGGCCCCACTCTTGAGTCCTTTTTATACCCTCTCCAAACATCACATGTCCTCCAGGGATCTTGCCTCAGCATGTGAGTCTTAAACAAAACTCCCCTTGCATCTGTCTCAGATGACTTCACTCTGCCAATCTCCCCAAGTCTGAGGAAGCTACAAGGAACCACAAGATACCACTAAAAAGTTCTTTGGCGCTTTTCTCTCTATAGAGTTCCAACAAATGGATCTCAACTACACGACATAAGAAGAACAAATATATACTTGCCATCAACAAAGACATCCTTCATCATGTGTCCTTTCACGTGTTTGTTTTAACAGAACATCCTGTCACCTTTGTCTGCTTCAGCGACACGTTCCTTCAAGAGTCTGCCTTAACCTTTCACCTGTGTCCACTTCAGCAAAACGTTCCGTCACTTGTTTGCCCCAGCAAAACACCTTCCGACACAACTGACTTTCCAAAGAACCCTTAAGTTTCCACTTCACAAAATAACTAATTAAATGCATAAATGCAGTTTTTAAAGGGATCTGTTTCTGTACCACTGCGTGCCTAGAAGTGATAAATTAGATGAGATAATCTACAGGGGACGACACTGAGAGTGGTTAAGTAACTCGCCAGTAGGCACACAGCCAGCAAGGAGCCAAGTAGACAGTCAAAGTGAAAATCAAGTTAAATGAAAGAAAAGACTGTTAAAGGAGGAGCCAACCCAAGGCATTTCCTGTTTGTTTGTTGTTGTTTGAGACAGTCTCCTTATGTAGCCCTGGCTGTCCTGGAACTACGTAGACCAGGCTTGCCTTAAACTCAGAGATCCAACTGTCTCTGCCTCCACCTCCCAAGCATTCACTTTAATCTTATTTTATATGTATAAGTGTTTTGTCTGCATGTATGTCTGTGCACCAAGTTCATGCCTAGTGCCTACAGGAGCCAAAGAGGGTTTTGGATCCCCTGGGACTGGAGTTACAAGTGCTTGTGGGCTGCCATCCGGGTCCTAGGAATCAGAGCCAGGTCCTCTAAGAGTAGCCAGTGCTTTGGCCTACTGAGCCATCTGTCTAGCCCCCCAAGGCACTTTTATTTACTTGTTTATTTATTTATTTTTTTATCCATAAGGTCTGGTTGCTCTGGAAGTCATAATGTAGACTAGACTGGCTTCAAGCTCACAGGCTACTGGCTCTGTCCCTGGTGCCAGGATCAAAGGCATATACAATCAGCTGTTGCCTCAACCCAAGGCATTTTAGATAAAGTTCCCACATTCAATAGCTCTCACTCATCCTCTGCCTCATACTCCTTCAGCCTGAGATGGTTTTTAGTACTTATGGCCAAAAAATGCTCCGACTGAATCTATGCCGAAAGCACCGAACAGTCTGAGTTGTGTAAGCTAAGAATGACTGGGGAAGAAATATCCTAAGGGCTAATGGTAACATTTTTCTTTAGAAAAGAAGCATTTGAGTCTAAAATATAGGCTGTGGGGCATAAATGGAGAAGTGAGGGCAGAACAAGGAAGAGTTGAACTGTTTTGCTAAAAACTGAGAGGAATGTGGTTGGGTTTTTTTGGGGGGGGAGGGAGGGGCTTGGGGTTCCATTTAGCTTCAGAAGAAGAAATTTTAGTTTGCCTCCAATTTGACTTTATTTTGAAGTGACATCCTTGCACAGTACCCCAAACATGGATCATAGCTCTGGTCATTTTCTAAAGACCAGAGCTATATATTCCATATATGAGTTTTTAATTGTTTTGTTTTGTTTTGTTTTATCTTTGAGACAGGATCTCACAATGTGACCATGGCTGGCCTAGAACTCTCTATGTAATCCAAGGCTGGCCTAGAGTTCACAAAGACCTGCCAGCCTCTGCCTCCAGAGCAGGAGGATTAAAGGCAGTGGTTTTCAGTCTGTGGGTTGTGACTCCTTTGGGGGTCAAATGATCCTTTCACGGGGTCAAATATCTGTTATCCTGCAATATTAGATATTTACATTACAATTCGTAACAGTAGCAAAATTGCAGTTATGAAGTGGTAACAAAATAGTTTTATGGTTGCGGGTCACTATAACATGAGGAACTGCATTAAAGGGTCTCTGGCATTAGGAAGGTTGCCAACCACTGATTAAAGACATGGTGGCACATGTCTTTAATCCCAGCAATCAGGAGGCAGAGGCAGGATGATTTCTGGGTTCGAGGCCAGCCTAGTCTACAGAGTGAGTTCCTGGCAGGATTACACAGAGAAACCCTGTCTTGAAAAAAAAAAAAAAAAAAAAAGACATTTGGCATCATACCCAGCATCACACAGATGTAGTAAAGCTTGCTTTTTGGTTGTTCCCATCTTTATATTTATGTATTATTTTATGGGTATGAGTGCTTTGCCTGCATATATGTATGTACACTATTTTTGTGCTGTGTTTCTAAGGAGGTCAGAAGAAGGCAAGGGATACCCTGAGGACTGGAATAACAAAGGGTTGTGAGCCTCCATGCTGGGAAGTGAACCTGGGTCCCCTGGATAATAGACAAGTCCTCTTAACTACTACTGAGTCAACTTTCCAGCCTCTTGTTTTTTTTTTTTTAACTTGGAATCAAATTTCTCTGCAGAGAGACTGAAGCAGTTTAAATTTTGGGGGAGTAAATAAAAAAAAAATCTTCCTCTTAAATCTTTGACAAATACACAAGAATTTCTTTAGTCTGTAGTTTGATGTTACTGGCAACTTCCAACTTTTGTTCTGTGTATTTACTGACCACATCTAGATCTTCATGGGGTTTTTGTGGGGTTTGGTTGTTATTGTTTGTTTCCAGATGGAATCTCCCTGTGTAACCCTAGATGTCCTGAAACTCCCTCTGTAGACTAGACTGGCTTCAAACTCACAGAGATTTGCCTGCCTCTGTCCCCAGTCCCCAAATCCCCAGTGCTGGGATTAAAGGCATGTGCCACAACTGATGGTTTAGGTCTTTGTTTTTTAAAATCTGTGTGTAGGTCAAGTGTGATGACACATTTTTAATCCCATTTCTTGGAGGGGCCGAGGGAGGGGAGGCAGATCTCTGTGAATTTGAGGCCAGTCTGGCCTTCACAGTGAGTTCCAGGGCAGCTAGACACACATAGTGAGACTCCCTCCGTCTCCAAAAAAAAAAAAAAATCCATCTTGGCCTGGGGATGTAGGGAAATCTCCAGCCAGCTTAGGACACCCAGGAAGACCTTGTCTCAATGAAAGAACAAAATATCACCTTTTTCAGTCTTTGTCTTGTCGTCTTCCCAGTAAACACACACACAGGCAAGTACATACGCACACATATACAGACGCACACACCCTGCCATTCTTTTCCCTACCTACGTACTAAACCTACAGCTACAATAATTTGTCTGGTCTTAAACCTGCAAGTCGTTGGACAGTGGTGGCGCAGGCCTTTAATCCCAGCACTTGGGAGGCAGAGGCAGATGGATTTCTGAGTTTGAGACCAGCCTGGGACTGGGTGTCCTATCACGATACTCCAGTCCCCCTTCATCCTTTCCACAGGATGGTCACTGTTGTGCTACTCTGGGTTGGCACTGTGCCCCAGAGGCTTTGTAGAATCCTCAACGGATGGGACCCAACCATCCCTCACTCCATGCCAGAATGATGTCAGTGTCCCAGGGGAATGATGTCTTGATGAATTTCCAACAACAGCCTTAATGCACCTTGGGCAACAGCAGGTCCTGTGGATGGCATGGGAAGTATCTCCCACAATCTGAGTTTGGACTCGTGGTCTCCCGGTGGTGGCCCTGTCTTAGGAAGTTGTAGAGCCAGTGAGTCATGAGGGAGGAACACGAAGGGGATGTCCACCCCAGGTTCTGGCCTAAGCTCTCGGCTTTCCTGATTGACCTAAAAGTCAGAGACTCCTATTGATCTGCCTCCCTTAAATTGCTTCTGTCAAGCACTTTGAGTAACAAAAGAAATGACTAACTGGGCGGTAAAGGCACACACCTTTAATCCCAGCACTAGGGAGGCAGAGGCAGGCAGATTTCTGAGTTCGAGGCCAGCCTGGTCTACAGAGTGAGTTCTAGGACAGCCAGGGCTATCCAGAAAAACCCTGTCTCAAAAAAAACAAAAAAAAACCAAAAAACCAAGAAAGAAAGAAAGAAAGAAAGAAAGAAAGAGAGAGAGAGAGAGAGAGAGAGAGAGAGAGAGAGAGAGAGAGAGAGAGAAAGAAAGAAAGAAAGAAAGAAATGACTAAAACTGTGGTAAAGAAGGCCTCCCTGCTGACAACCAGGCCTGTGTGCTCGGCCCAGAAATAGTGATGTACATTTCTCTAAAAGCTAAGAAAGATGATCTGGGATCTCAGGTTGTCTTTCTCCTTACATTTATCCCTTCCAGAGTCCTCAAAATAAACATGAGAGAACTGTTCCAAGGACTCTAACAGCTTCATGCATATATTTATTGACTCAGGTTTAAGTACCCCCAAATTTGGGAAGACTTCCCCTCCCTGGCATACACTGCAGAGACCACCACTGTCACAGTGAACACTTTTGTGCCTGAATAAATGTTCACAAATGCCCAAAAAAATCGTCCGAGAAAAGCAGCCAAGGACTTTTGGGAGGTTGAAAACTCTCCTGACCCCATGCATGGCTCCTTTAGGTTAGGCCTTTTTACTCTAATCAAGACACTGCTGGGAAGACGATTAGCTCATTGAAGGCAAGAACAAAGTCCTGGCTCCCATTCCCTCTGCAGCCCTGAACTGGGCACAGTGGGAGCTAAGGAAGCTGTATTGACTGCATTGGGTGCACCAGGCATCCCACAAGAGGGAGGAGGAGGGAACATTGACTGCAGCAGCTTCTGGGCTACTGGGAAGTTCTAATGAAAAGCCTGCCAGATCTTTAAGGAGAGCTCCAGCGCCAGCAGGCTCTGATTGCTCATTGTGTTTGGTTATAATTAGCAGCACATTCTGCGATGGCAGAGCAGGCAGAAGCAGGAGCAGGGAAAGGCTGCCGCCCTCACAGCCACCAGTCCCCATCCCTGGGCTGCACAACCTGGGCTCCTCCACTTCTAGCCTTGCCTACCCTGCATCCTCAGGCAGGATCCTGGGGCTGGCTAACCTTGACCACTGATTCTGAGCCAACCCCAGACCCCATTTATATGCTCAAGGGGAGTTGTCTGCTGATTTAAGAAGAGCTTGGGAAGCTGAGAAGTGGTGCATGCCTTTGATCCCAGCACTGGGAAGGCAGAGGCAGGTGGAGCTCTGAGTTCAAGGTCAGCCTGGTCTACAGAGTGAGTTCCATAACAGTCAGGGATACACAGAGAAATCCTGTCTCAAAAAGGAGGTGAGGGGAGAAGAAAAAAGGGGGGAGGGCTTGGGTTGAAAATGGACAACCCAGGGTTCTAGGCCAAGTTTTGTCTGCAACTGCAGGCAACTGAATCTCAGCTTCATTTATAAAATAGGGACAGCAAAACCAGTACTGCTTCTCCAATGGTGTGTGGCGAAACTGAGATAACTAATGTAAGCTGCAGGCAGAGGCTGCCGATGTAGACAGCTGTGCAGAGGACAGGAGGTGGCTTCACTCTGCCCACTCACAGACCCTTCCCTTCTCTTTTCTGTACCATCTCCCTGGCCCAGGCCAGGCTCCGCTCCCAAGGGCATTGAGCAGCCTGTGTGGGGTGTAAACGTAAGGATTCTTTGGAGAGTCAGTTGTGTTGGATAGTGTTTTGCTGGGGCAAAGACAAGAAGTGGACACAGGTGAGAGACTAAGGCAGATTCCTGAAGGAACGTTTCCCTGAAGCAGACATAAGAGGAAAGAACGTTCTGCTAAAGCAAGCACGTGAAGGGACGCATGATGAAGGGTTTTTTGCTAACAACTCTCTCTTGTGTATTGGTCCGCCTTACATTGCGTAGTTGAGCTGCATTTGTCGGGACTCAGAGGACTCATTGGATGTACATGCTGAGTCAAGACCCGTGCTGAGGCGAGGCACGTGGAGGACACGTGGTGTTGGGAGGGTATAAATAGGACTCGATGGAGTGCCAGAGACAGAGCTTGGCTTGCTGGTACAGCTGGCTGTGCAATGCTTGTGGCTCTTGCCTCTTCACTGATCTTTGCTTCCCCGAGAGAGGCACAGCCAGAGAACTTCTCCTGGTGCCTCTCCAGGTCCCTCCTCCTGACACCAGCTGAGGATGAGGCCTGGTTGTCTCTCTTCAAGGTCATGTCACTGCTGTTGCTATCCCAATTCTACTGAACAGGACTGCTAGTATATCATATCCATGAAGTATTTGCGAGCTGCCTGCTAACTGAACTGCTGATTTCCAGACAAGTCTCTTTTTTCCTCTCCTGCGGCATCAGCTCTTTCACAACTGTATGTTTTTTTTTATATTTATTTATTTATGGGGGTAGAAACCTGCATATATGGAGGCCAGAAGACAAGTTACGGGACCATGTGGGTCCTGGGGATCGAACCCAGGTCATCAGTCTTGATGGCAAGTACCTTTATTTATTGAGCCATCTAGTGGGCCCCATGCCTTACTTCTCAGTTTCTATGTGACAGTGTGTGATTTGTCTCAGCAGAATGGTCTCAACCGTTTTAAACTGTGACCTTTGAAATAAAGCTTATGTTACATAGTGATAGAGAACTCACATATGCATAAGCAAGTAATGAACAAGTGAAACAAGTTTCATGAGATACCTATTCAGACCATGTCTGACATGATGGTGGCACACACTTTGATCTCAGCGCATGGGAGGCAGAGATAGGTGGATCTCTGTGAGTTAGAGGCCAGCTTGGTCTACACACAGAGTTCCAGGACAGCTCTGCAAAGAGACCTTCTCTCTCTCTCTCTTTCTCTCTCTTTCCTTCTCTTCTTTCTCTTTCTCTCTCTCTCTCTCTTTCTCTATCTATCTATCTCTCTGGCTCTCTCTCAAAAAAGAAAAAAAAGAAAGAAAAGAAAAGAAAAAAAGAAATCCTTATCCAAACCAAGTGTACTGCATATTCTGGCTTGTTCTGTTTCTCTTCTATTAAATATATCCATGTGTATATTAGTTTATATAATAGTTTATATGTGGTATATCATTACCCCGAGTTTTACTGCATATAAAACAGCCTTGAAGTTCTGCCCAAAGTTCAGTATATACATCTGAATTTATGATCCAGCATTGGATTGAGACCAGTGCAATCAAAGCACCTCACAAGAAGAGGCCAGTTATCTCTTACATTATAAATTAAAACTCTTCAAGCCCAGTGGTGGTGACCCATACCTTTAGTCCCAGTGCTTGGGAGGCAGAGATGGGTAGGATTCTTAACTTCTCCAACCTTGGTCTACAGAACAAGTTCCAGGACAGCCAGGACTACATAGAGAAATACTGTCTTAAAAAACAAAACAAACCAGACTGTTCTCTGAGGAAGGTACTTTGACTGCTACAGTGAGAAAGAATTCTAAAGAGCTGGCAGCTCTCTCTAAAGCCACTGAGGCTTAATGGTAGAGGTGGAGGTCTGAGCGTATTCGTGACAAGGATGAGTTTTTTGGGAGCTTCAGAATCAAGCTGTTCCCAGAAAAATCATAGGAGGTGCTGTTCAAGGAGGTGGAGGGGCCTGGTGCTGAGGCCCGAGTCTCTCTCCCTCCTAGGGCTGGCTGGGGCCTGGTGGTGAGGCCCAGGTCTCTCTCTCTCTCTCCTCCCGGGGCTGGCCTGTTTGCTGCACGGCGCCTTAATTAAAAAGGAGGCAATGTATGAATGAGTTATTTTATTGTAGGAAGGGGAAATATGCTAGTTGAGTAGAGAGAAGGAAAGGAGAGGAAGGAGAGAGAGAGAGAGAGAGAGAGAGAGAGAGAGGAGAAGAGGGAGAAGAGAACAAAGAGCAAAGAAGAGAGAGAGAGAGCAAAGAGGGGAGAGAGAGAGCAAGAGGGTAAGAGTAAGAGCGAGAGGGGTAAGAGAGAGGAAGCAAGAGAGAGAGGAGGGGGCAAACCACCCTTTTTATTGTATGGGGCGTGGCATGCCTGGCTTGTGGTCAGATGACTGTGTGTAAGGTCCAGCTAGAATGCTGGGAGTTTGAGGCAGTGTCTGCCTGATAGAGCACACATCTCCTGCAGGGGCAGCTGTAAGGGGTCTGGGCTGAAATCTGAGCCATGGTCTCAGGAGCAATTCACTGAACGCCTTCCGTCCCTTCGAGCAGATGCTCAGTGGTTCTCCAGGGTTCAAAGTGGCTCTGCTCTACTGGACTCTGGCTGTCAGAACTGCCCCACAGGAGGTACCCCCCCATCCTTTGTCTCTTTAACATGCAAGCTAAAACTTCTTAGGTGGGGTTCTTTCAACTCTTCCAATTCCAAGGTGCCAGGGAAGGTGGAGATTTATGTAGTCACAGCCACACAGGAAATGCTGTAAGCTAGGATTGTACTTTCGGGTTTTTTTCCACAACAAAATCAGGGCATGTGGCCTCATAAGTACTTCAGAGGACAATAGGCTATAATAGTTTAAAGCTGAAACTGTCCTGGAAATGCCCCAGGACTCTTGGGATCACATGGTTACAGTGGAGAGTGGACACAAAGAAAATCAGAAGGAAGGGGGCCCTCGTTCCATGCATCCAGGTTCTGCCCTCAAATTTGGGGACGAATGTTTTGGGTTTCTCCAACCCCCTGAAATACTAGAATCTTCTAATACACTGGAAGTGTTTCACTCCTAAATACTTTAGAACAACTGGACCCTGAGAGAGGTGAGACATGGATAGTGAAGGAAGTAGAGACCCCAGTGTTCCTCACATTGCCTGGGCTGACGGATTCTTTCTCTCTAGCCTGGGTCCACACCTACCTCATCCCCAGAGACACACACATACCTCTCTCTCCATCTCCCTCTGTGTCTCTGTCTGTGTCTCTGCCTATCTCTGTCTCTCTCTCTGTGTCTGTCTGCTTGTCTGTCTGTCTCTTTCTCTCTCTCTCCCACACCTGCCCTAGTATGCCCAGCCAACGCTGCCATCAGCAGCTGGACTATAGCCAAAGGTGGCTACTGTTGTAGAAGAATGACGAGAGACTAGGCTAGGCTGAAATTTCACAACTGGCTCTTTTCTTCCTGGACCAGTTCCAAGAAAGAGAATTGATGTAATATTTACCATTGGGATCTCAAACTCTAGAGCTTGACACAGAGATAAAACCCTGAAGGTTGAACAGAAAAACAGTTCTATGAAAGGGTCTATGAACATCCTCCTCTGCCTCACAATTTCTCCTTTCAGGATAGATTGATTTGTTTTCTGTTACTATAACAGAACACCTAAGGCTACATATTTTATAAATAAAAGGTGTTCTGGAGATTCAAGGTCATGGATGTTAGCTTCAGCTTCGCTCTAGTGAAGGCCTCATGGTGGATGACATGACATAATAGCAGGAGAGAGAGAGGGAGGGGCGGGGGAGGGAGGGAGAGAGGGGAAGAGAAAGGGAGGGAGAGAGGGAGGAAGGGAGGGAGGGAGGGAGGGAGGGAGGGAGAGAGAGAGAGAGAGAGAGAGAGAGAGAGAGAGAGAGAGAGAGAGAATAAGCCAGATAGACCTAGGAAAATGACTTATGCTAGGCCCCACCTCTTAAAGGTCCCACTCACTTCCTCACAAGCTACTGCACTGGGGTCAAACTCAGAACACATGAATCTCCAGAGGGGAAAAACCACACCCAAAACGTAGCATAGCCCTAGCTACACACACTTCCCTCATCTCCATTCCCCAGCTGCATACCTGGTCAATGAGAATGGTCATTTTCAGACCTGAGCCTTCTGTGGTCTCAGAGAGCTTGGGGTAGACAGGATGTTGGCCCAACATATCCTCCCTCAGGGAGAAAGCTAGATGAAGCACTCTGGGAGCCCAATGACTTCTGTCTTCCTCGTAGACCCTGAGATAAAGCAGGGCAGGTGGGAGCATCTAACAGGCCTCTTTTACTCTCAATGCTCTCCACCAGGCCTAGCCCTGCCCATGGGATCAACATGGCAGCCCCTAACCTCAAGGCCAATAAATACAAAGGTCCTTTAATCATTTGCATGATTATTCTGCTTCCAAGCTCCATCCCCACTCACCATTGGTCTTGCACCTTCTGGAAACAGTGCCTTTAACTAAAACTCCCTGACTACCGTTGCTTTCTGCCATCTGCCTCCTTTGCCCGCTTGTTTCCTATGTCTAGGTTTCTGGGAATCTAATTGTCACTAAATTACAGGGTGATGCTAATAGGAGGCTGAGCGCCCAGTTAATGGCTCACTGTTCCACTAAGTAACAATTGTAGTAATCACCAAGCTTAAGGCTCCCGCACATTAAGTCAAGGTTGCTGGGATTTCCTGGCCTACGCTTTCTCTCCACCTCTGTCTGAGCAACTGAGTAACAACAGTTCACCACTGTTGGGGTAAGCTGAAAACTCAGAGGCAGTCAGATGAAGAGACGGGATTGAGAGAGCATGAGAGAAGGAAAGAAATCTCAGGGATAGAAATTTGACGCCTTTAATCCCAGCACTTGGGAGGCAGAGGCAGGGGGATTTCTGAGTTTGAGGCCAGCCTGGTCTACAGAGTGAGTTCCAAGACAGCCAGGGCTATACAGAGAAACCCTGTCTCGAGAAACCAAAAAAAGAAAAAAGAAAAAAAAAAAAAAAGAAAGAAATTTGAGTCACAGCAAAACCAGAAGCATCGAAAAACCAAACCAAACCAAAACAAAACCAAAACCAAAACAAAAACAACAAAAACCCAGAAGCAAAAGGAATTAGGTTCAATGTTTAAAAAAAATAAAAAATCTAGGAAAAAGAACTTAAATAATCACTTAAAGGGTTAAAGGACTTTGGGCTCCATTCTGGAGGAGGACAGTGAGGCTGGGGCAGCACTGGCATCTCTGATTTCAGTCTGGGCCTGATGGAGGAGGGCATGTGAGAGACAAATATGCCCAATCCACACCCACAGACATTCCAAATGGACACACGGACACATGCCAACAGCAACACAATCCTATCCGAGAACTCCTGCTCACCCTGAGAGCAGAAAAACAACAGGAGTGACGGCAGTCTGAAAAGACAGCTATAAGCACCTGCCATTGGTCACCTACCTTTCAGGAAGCCCTCCACAAGAGCTCATCTGGGAAACAAAGGCTCAGGAGGGATTAAAGGTTAGTCTCAGGTTCTGCATGGCCCAAGTTTCCAAACCAATTTATAGCTCAGCTCTTCCTTCAGGAAGTTCCCAGCAACGTCTCAGTTTGCGCTTAGAGAAAAAGATAGCCCTTGGTATCTGCCACCTTCTCATACCAACCCCTTGAGATGCCAGGAAACAGGCACAGCTCTCTCCCGTCCACCAGGGTACCATCCAGGGATGCTCCTAGGCTTTCACAACTTGATTGAAATGAACATTTTTAGTCTTTTTGTTTGTATCTTTTCAAGCTAGGGTTTCTCTGTGTAGGCTGTTCTAGAACTCACTCAGATCAGGCTGGCCTTGATTCCCTGCCTCTGCTGACATGTACCACCACTACCCAGCAGCTTTCACTCCATTTCATAGAAGGCGTGGCCTGGGAATAAATCCAAATGATAGATGGTAGGGTGCTTCAAGATGTGTCATCAATCACATGTACTTTATATGTTAAAATAAACGTTAGCTGAATAACAAATAGATGTTAAACTCCAAAATACAGTGTTACAATAACAGAAATTACAAAGTGGTCAGGATATATTTAAGGTACAAGAAATTGGAGGGATGATTCTAGATGGGAATTTTTATTTTTAAAAGATTTATTTATTGTTATGTGTAAGTACAACTATAGCCAGACATGCCAAAAGAGGGCATCAGATCTCATTACAGATGGTTGTGAGCCACCATGTGATGTTACTGGGACTTGAACTCAGGACCTTCACGGAAGAGTAGTCAGTGCTCTAACCCGCTGAGTCATCTCACCAGCCCTAGATGGGAATTTTTTTAAAAAAGACTGATTGACAGGTACATGTACTTCACCTGGCCTCCATTAGAGAATGACGTGGAGCTTTTTATTTTATTTTCCTGATACAGGGTCTCACTATGTAGCCCAGGCTGATCTAGAACTCCATATGTAGAGTAGGATGGCCTCAGTCTTACAATATTTACCTACTTCTGCCTCTCGAGTACTGGGGTTAAAGTCATATTCTACCATACCTAGCCTGATCTGCATTTTTGATTCTCCTGCCTCTACATCCTAAGTGCTGGGATTTCAAGCATGTACTCCACCTGGGTTTTGTAGAGCTAGGTAGAGCTGAGGGCCTTGGATTTGCCAGGCAAATACTCTTTATTGACTCAGCCAGATGCCCAGACTCTAGGTGAGACATTCTTTGGAAAGAATTCTGCTGAGTCTCATCCCACTCTTGGGAAAGGAGAGGTGTTAAACCCAAGGAATGGAAATAGTGAGGGATGGACTAGAGTTTGGGGGCAAAGGTGACAGTATAGGTTGACTTGATGAAGCAGCCAGGTTTTCATTGTTCTGACAAAATAACCGAGCAAAAGAACTGAAAGAAGAAAAGATTGATTGATTTAGACTGTTCACAGGCTTAGTCCATAACTGTCTGGTTTCATTGCCATAGGCCTGAGATGAGGCTCACATCATGGTGGGGAGCATGTGGAGGAGTGCCCAACTTACCTCACGGCAGATGAGGAAAAGATGAAAGAGGGAAAGGCGGGAACAATATGCATTTTCCCAGTGTGTACCCAGTGACCTACTTCTTCCAAGTAGGCACCTGCCTTTCATCACCTCCCAGGAATGACATCACATTTTTTAACACACCAAGCATATAATGAACTCAGTAGGTCAGGCCCTTCCTGACCTACTGATCTAATCACTTCCCAGAAGCCTCCACTGGCAACCAAGCCCCCCACTACATTAAGCCTGTAGGGGACATTTCATATTCAAGTTATATGGGTTAGCAATGTGGTTCAGTTGGTAAAGTGTTTGCCTATTGTTCACAAAGCCTTGGTTTCCATCTTCAGTGACATATAGACCAGGCATGATGATTCACACCTGTAATCCCAGCCCCCCGGGAGGTGGAAGCAGAAGGACCAAGAGTTCAAGATCATTCTCAACTATATCGAGAGCTCAAAGCCAGCCTGGGATACATGAGATTGCTACTCCCCACTGCTGAGCCCCCTCAAAACCATCATATTCATACCCTAACATCTGGCATGACTGTAGGTCTTACATAAGAGAGCACCTTGGAGGGATAAGAAGCTCTCGGCCAGCAGCAGTTAAAGGGATGGCCAGATTCTTAGGGCTAGAGAAGTTAGAAATGAACCCAAGGATGATGCTTGCCTAAATTGAGGTCCCAGTAATGAGAGAACATAAAGCACTCACAGAAGTGTCAGCAATAAACACCTGCCAAGTGCAGAAAACATCAATGCCAGATCCTCATGCCAGGAACAAGCAAGTGGAAATTTACCTGCTTCTGTCCCCCCGCAACACTGCAAGGATCCAAAACTGCAGCTTGAAAAGTAGGAAAGAGGAGCCGGGCAGTGGAGGAGCAAGTCTTTAATCCCAGCACTCAGGAAGCAGAGGTAGGTGGATCTCTGTCAGTTTGAGGTCAGCCTCATCTACAGAGAGTGAGTTCCAGGACACCCAGGGCTACACAGAGAAACCTGTCTCTAAAAACAAAATCAACCACAAAACGAAAAAGAAAAGTATTAAAGGGGCCATTGAAATAGCCCAGCAGGTAAAATCACATACTGCCAAACAGTTTGCTCCAGGGTGCTCAGTGGTTAAAGGCATTTACTGATCTTGTAGACCTGAGTTCAATTCCCAAAATCCATATGGTGAGTCACAACTACCTGTAACTCCAATTCCAGGGGATCCAGTGCCTTCTTCTGGCCTCTTGCACACATGTGGTGCATATAAACTGACACAGACATGCACACACACACACACACACACACACACACACACACACACACACAGAGATATTTAACTTATGTATATGAGTATTTTACCTTCCTGTATGTCTATGAATGTGAGCCTGGTGCCATTAGAAATCAGAAGGTTTCAGATCCCTTGGAACTGGAATTACTGATGGTTGTGAGCAGTCATCTTGGTGCTTGAAACTGAACTCAGGTTCTCTGGAAGAGCAATCAGTGCTCACTCCAGCCTCATAAACAATTTTTAAATAACTTATTCTTATATTTATGTACATTGATATTTTGCTTGCATGTATGTCTGTATGACAATGTCAGATCCATTAGAACTGGAGTTATAAACATCTGTGAACTGCCATGTAAGTGCTGGGAATTAAACTCAGGTTCTCTAGAAGAGCTCTTGATAGCTGAGCCATCTCTCTAGATTTTTTTTTCCCCAGAGTTGAATCTCTGGGAAGAGATGGCTCAGTGGCTATGAGGTTTATCTGTTCTTTTTTTTCTTTTTTTTTTTTTTTTTTTTTTTTTTTTTTATTTTTTTGCTGTGGGGTTTTTGTTTTCCTGGAACTCACTCTGTAGACCAGACTGGCCTCGAACTCAGAAATCCGCCTGCTCTGCCTCCCAAGTGCTGGGATTAAAGGCGTGCGCTACTACTGCCAGGCTTGTCTGCTCTTCTAAGACCAGGGTCTGATTCCCAGTAGCCATCCATGTCAGATGGCTTACAACTTCTAGTAACGCCAACTTCAGAAGTTACTCTTTTTTGGGCACCTGCAATCATGTGCACATCCAAACCTATACACAGACATGATTAAAATAACCAAAAAAACTTTAGAGTCGTTTCTTCTAGATACACAGTTTGAGCTGGAGACAGAGAAGGAGCCTTGATTTTAGGTCGTCTTTGGAATCTTCATGATCATGCCACTGAGTTGAGACTATTTTCAGACCTAAGGGAACTAAGAAAGACCAGAATTTCAGAGGTTCATTTGGCTATGAGGATAATGACAATGTCTGACAGTAATTAGCTAAATATTTCAAAAGGAAGGATATGGTTCAGCAGGTAGAGTGCTGGTGTAGCATACACAAAGCCCTAGGTTCGATCCCAGCAATGAATAAACATAAACCTGGCAGCAAATACCTGTAATCCCAGCACTCAGAAGGTGGAGACAGAGGGATCAGAAGCTCAAGGCCATCCTTATAACATGTTGATTTAGAGACCAGCCTGTGCTACAAAAGATTCTCCCCCTTCCCCCAACCCCAAAAAAGAGAAAGGAAAAGAAAACAATATGGAGCTAGAGAGATGCTTCAATGGTTAAGAAAAGCACGGGCTGCTTTTCTAGAGGACGATGGTTTGATTCCTAGCATCCACACTGCAGGTAACAACCATCTGTAACTGAGTTCCATAGGATACAAGAGATGCTCTTTGACCTCCAAGGACACCAGGCCACACATACATACACACAGGCAAAACATTCATACACATTTAAAAATTCTGCAAAACTTTTTAGAGAGGCATTTGAATGTTTCCAACACACAAAAAAATTATATATCCCCAGTGTGGTAATAACACTGTTATACATGTGTCAAAAAGTTACTGCAGAAGGGTAAAGATCAATAATCCCATAGATCAGAACAATTATAGTATCAATTATAAATAGAAATATCTTTTATTTTTATTTTTATTTTTTTTCGAGACAGGGTTTCTCTGTATAGCCCTGGCTATCCTGGAACTCACTCTGTAGACCAGACTGGCCTCGAACTCAGAAATCCGCCTGCCTCTGCCTCCCAAGTGCTGGGATTAAAGGCGTGCGCCACCACCGCCCGGCTTAGAAGTATCTTTTAGAAAAAGTAATGGCATCTGCCTGAATTTTTTTTTCTGGTGCAGATGTGCCAGCCACAGTGACAAAGGTCCAACCTTGGGTAATCTCTCAGGCCTGCTCCTTTGTCACAGCCTGCAGCTGGTGAAAATACCACAGGCAGTTCTGAGGGTGTGTTGAGGCTGGAGAATGCCAACTTGCCTTGTGCTGGAGAGATAGAGAATGTGCAGCTGAGCCTTTTTTATAAAAGTAGCCATGAGCACTGTTCCTGTTCTATGTGTCCAGATGGGAGGAATTCAGCAGTTGGTACCGCTGGTTTCTCAGTTCATAATGTACTGTCAACAGGCCTCTTTGTACTTACGACTGACTGCATGGCTAAGTGGACTCTCTTCAGCTGAAGCGTGCAGGTGGGTGAGGGAGAATGGAAATAGAGTGTGGAAATTACTCAAGGTAGTTTGGAGGTCAGGCTTTTGGAAGGTTGCCCAGTGTGCTCATCGGACATGTCACAGAAAATCTGAATCCAAACTGAGCATCGGGCTGGGACCTATCATTCTGCTCCTTTCTTTCCCACTTCTACATTCCTACACGTGTGTGTATGTGTGTGTGTGTGTGTGTGTGTGTGTGTGTGTGTGTACATGCAGCACTGGGAAACAAAATATTAAGAAGCCAAGACTATGTGAGTTTGAGGCTGCACTGGTCTACAGAGTGAGTTCCAGAGCAGCCAAAGCCCTTATATACCAGAGAAACCCTGTGATGAAAAAACAAAACAACACAACAACAAACAACAAGGGCAGAATTCAGTAGTACTGCTATACCCCTCCCCACTGCCACCGCGTCACCACTGCCTTGTCTCAGAACATCCCTGCATACCACCACCAGACTGATGTCCCTCATCTCTGCCTTAACCTTACCAGACTCAGGGGTAAACCTTCCCTCTTAATACAACCTCTAGCCCTCGTACAGCAAGGGCCCAAATCACCTGACCTTCCTCCTCTGAGGCTTCCCTTGCACACAACCCCTCTATAGTCATGTTGCAACATTTACAAACTCCTAAACACTTTGTCATGAAGCCTCAGCCACACAGGACTAAATGGTCAGCAGATGACTGAACCAGACACAACTGGCTCAAGACCTGAGATCTTCAAGAGGAGACAGTTTGCTGGGCGGTGGTGGCGCACGCCTTTAATCCCAGCACTTGGGAGGCAAGGGCAGGCAGATTTCTGCGTTTGAGGCCAGCATGGTCTACAGAGTGAGTTCCAGGACAGCCAGGGCTACACAGAGAAACCCGGTCTCAAAAAAACAAAAAAAAGGGGGCTGGCGAGATGGCTCAGCTGGTAAGAGCACTGACTGCTCTTCCGAAGGTCCTGAGTTCGGATCCCAGCAACCACATGGTGGCTCACAACCACCCGTAATGAGATCGGACGCGCTCTTGTGGTGCGTCTGAAGACAGCTAGAGTGAATTACGCCAGAGCGGGTCCTGAGCGAGCGGGGGCTGGCAGAAGGTCCCAGCAATTCCCACACACATGATAGCTCATAGCCATCTGTACAGCTATAGTGTACTCATACACATAAACTAAACTAAAATAAATCTTTAAAAAACAAAACAAAACAAAAAACCAAAAAAAAAAAAAAATGTAGGCCGTTTTTGTCCATCATGAAATTAAAGAAAGCATGTTTCAACCTTGAAGGATGAGTGTTCAGGTCTTGTTATCTGACATCCTTTCCTAGCTTCTCTGAGCACATGCATACACATGTACATTCACATTCACACACACAGAAATAAAAACCAATTTAAGTCAAAATTTAAAAAGTAAAAAATTTGAGGCACTCTTAACCCATTCTGGGATTCTCCCATCAACCATGCTTCTTAAACAAAACCTAAGGTTTTTTTTTGTTTTTGAGACAGGGTTTTTCTGTACAGCCCTGGCTATCTTTGAACTTATTCTGTAGACCAGTCCGGCCTCAAACTCAGTGATCTGCCTGCCTCTGCCTCTCAAATGCTGGGATTAAAGGCATGCGCCACTATACCAGGCAAGCCTTTGACTCAGGACGTTCCCAGGCCTGAGTCATCTAAGCTTTGTAAGCATTATAACATTAACATATTACTTAACTCTTCTACCACCCTTTATGAACATTTTTATTCTCTTGGTTCCCATAGAGATGAACACGTAGAGAAAATTTGGTCCTTTTTATTCTCTCTCTCTCTCTCTCTCTCTCTCTCTCTCTCTCTCTCTAAGGGCAAGGTTTCTTGGTGTAGCCCTGGCTGTCCTGGAACTTGCTCTGTAGATCAGGCTGGCCTTGAACTAAAGGATCCACTTGCCTTTGCCTAGGACTGAAGAGTATGCATTACCATGCCCAGCTAACTTGATCCTATTTTAAAACAAAACAAAAGACATCTTCTCTTGGATCTGAGTGTTCGTGTTTTTGTGGTAACAACTTGGCTTGAATACTTGCTTCAAATGGCTTAAAGATTTTCCAGATTCTTCTGTCTGAGCTTTGATTGGCCACAGAAAGCTCTGGGTTCACCTGGGGCCACAAGAACAGTATCCTCAAGAAGAAAATGGCCAGAGGATTAAATACAATATTTTAAAAACCCAAACCAGACTGAAATATCATCAGTGGATAAGGTTGGATGGGGACTTTTACATTCCAATAACATCACAAGTGATGCATAGGGATGTGTACCTCCCAGCATTTGGGAGGGTGGGGAACAGGATAAAGAGTCCCAGCTTCCAACTACAAAGCAAGTCTGAGCTAGCCTGGACTTCTGGCATAGAACTGTCAGGAAGGGTTTCAATGCTTAGAAATGCAAACTTCGGAGTTGGACATGGTGTTCTACTCCCCTAATCCCAGCACTCCAGAGGCAGGACTGAGATCAAATCAAGAGAGCAGGAGAGACTGCTCAGCACTTAAGAGCACTGACTGCTGTTCTAGAGGATCTGAGTTTCACTCCTAGTACCCACAGGGTGACTCACAACCATCTGTAACTCCAGTTTTAGGCAACCTGATGCCCTCTTCTTGACTTAGAAGTCATCAGGCACATAGTAAACGCACATACATGAAGGCAAAAACCCATACACATAATTTTTAAAAAATCTTTATCTAAAAAGAGTCAAGAGTTCAAGGACATTTTCAGCAACACAACAAATTTGAGGCTAGCCTAGGTAGGTTATATGCGATCCTGTTGTACAGAAACTAAAACAAGGGCCAGAGAAATGGTTCGGTGGGTAAAAGTGCTTGCCTTAGGTGGATCTCTGAGATCGAGGCCAGCCTGGTCTACAGAGTGAGTTCCAGGACAGCCAGGGCTACGTAGAGAAACCTTGTCTCAAAAAACCAAAAAAAAAAAAAAAAAAAGTGCTTGCCTTACAAGCCTGATGACCTAAGATTCCCAGAACACACACATAGACATTGATAAAAACTATTTGATATTGAGTGTGCACATGATGTTTGGGGTGGTGGCGATATACATGCACAGCCTACATGGGGGGGTGTCGGAGGATAACTTCCCTGAGTTGGTTCTCTACTTCGAATATGGGTTCTGGGGCTCTAAGTCAGGTAGCCAGGCTTGAATGGCAAGCAGTTTTATTTACCCTCTGTGCTACTGTCACTGTCTAGATTTTTTTTTTCAATACAGGGTTTTTCTGTGTAGGCCTGGCTGTCCTAGAACTTTCTGTAGACCAGGCTGGCCTTGAACTGGATCTACCTGACTCTGCCTCCCAAGTGCTAGGATTAAAGGCATGGACCACCAACCCCACAAATCTTATTCTTTTGTAGAAGAGCCCCACTTAGGTTGTCTGGCATAGTTCCAAAGCAGTGAGTGCGCTCCACCACTGCCTTTTTTTTTTTTTTATTTTTTTTTTTTCGAGACAGGGTTTCTCTGTGTAGCCCTGGCTGTCCTGGAACTCACTCTGTAGACCAGGCTGGCCTCGAACTCAGAAATCCACCTGCCTCTGCCTCCCAAGTGCTGGGATTAAAGGCGTGTGCCACCACCGCCCGGCTTTTTTTAATTCTTAAAATTTAAGATCAAAGAAGAAAGAAAGAGATGAAACAAAGAAAGAGGGAAAGGGGAGAGGAGAGATGGCTCAGATTGTTTGCTGATTTTCCAGAGGTCCCAAGTTCAGTTCCCAGCACCAATCTCAGGTGGCTCACAACTGCCTTTAACTCCAGTTCCAGGAGATCTGATATCCTCTTCAAGCCTTCTTGGGACACCTAAATATATTTATATTCACACAGACACACATATATAAATAAATCCAATCAACACCCACTTTCAGCACCAACACTATGAAAATAGGAAGCAAGGTATAGGCAAGCGTGATTGGTTATTATGGGGAAAGACCTCTGGGTAATCAAAGGGAAACTGGAAAGACTGAGGGATTTTGGGGGAACCTAAACTTGGTTTGCTCTTGGATCCTCTTTATAGATAAACAAAGGTGAGCCCAAAGAATAACATCAAACCAGCAGTAGGTACTAACTCAGGGAGAAATTAATTATAGGATTAATTAATATAGAAATATAGCTGAAGTCGGGCAGTGGTGATACACGCCTTTAATCCTAGCACTTGGGAGGCAGAGGCAGGCGGATTTCTGAGTTTGAGGCCAGCCTGGTCTACAGAGTGAGTTCCAGGACAGCAAGGGCTACACAGAGAAACCCTGTCTCGAAAAACCAAAAAAGAAATATAGCGGGGTTATATTTCTAAGTTTTATGCATATGAACACTTGCTTGCATGTGCTTCTGTGCACTGTGCGTATGCAATGCCCGTGAGGGGCCAGAAGAGAGCACCCAATTTTTTTTTTTTTTTTTTCATTTTAAACAAGAAGTTTATTTAAATAACAAGACACTTGACTTGAAGGGAAAACTATCTAGGGTCATTTTGTTCTAGAGTAATTTATCCCTACTTAAAGACAGATTGCCCTACATGTATCAGCTACATACAAAAAAGTTATAAAATTGTCCTTAGTTTTACAATGATAAATGAAAAACATTAAAATTCTCCAATTGAATAAGGTATGCAAGGATTTGTTGTTGGGTTCTTTTGTTAAAACAATGAGAGCTACAGGGTCCCCAGTGAAGGAGTTAGGGAAAGGACCAAAGGAGCTGAAGGGTTTGCAGCCCCTTAGGACGAACAATATGAACTAACTAGTACCCTCAGAGCTCCCAGGGACTCAACCACCAACCAAGGACTATACATGGTGGGACTGATTGTTTTGGCAGCGTGTGTATAGTAGAGGATTGCAAAGTTGATCATCAATGGGAGGAGAGGCCCTTGGCCCTGTGAAGGTTCTGTGCCCCAGTGTAAGGGAATGCCAGGGCCAGTAAGTGGGAGAGGGTGGGGTGGCAAGCATGGGGAGGGGGGAGGCAACAGGGGTTTGTTCTTGTTGTTTTTGTTTGTTTGTTTTTTGGAGGGGAACCTGGGAAAGGAGAAATCATATGACATATAAATAAAGAAAATATCTAATAAAAAATATTAAAAAAAAAAAAAAGAGCAAAATAACATACTGGAATATAAAGAGCTGAATGAGCATGCCACTAGTGAAGAAGGGCGTATTTTCACAGAGCCAGTACTTTCCCCCAGGTCATCTCCATCTGATGTCAACCAGAACAGAGCATTGGCCATTTAGTTTAAAAAAGGAAAAGAAAAAAAGAGCAATATGCTTGTGCACATACACCAGTTACTTTATGTACAATAAAGAAATGGGGACAGGGAAATGAAAGAAGAGAGAAAACTATACTGTAGTAGTCAGGATGTAGCAGGACCAAATTGAGGCTTTCTAATTGAGAATGTACTCTTGGTCTATAACAAAATTCTGGAGTAAAGTAGCAGGCTCCCTTTTTAGTAGACACTTCCAGTCTGCTGCTGGAACACGTCAATCGTATCTTCGTCCTCCATTTCCAACTGTGCAGGTGCGTCTGTCTCGTTGATTGGTTGCCCATCAAACTGGAATCTGATCTGCCTCATTGACAAACCCTGTCGTTCACAATAAGCTTTCATTAGTTTACTAAGAGGTGTATGCCTCTTAATCTTAAACTGCACCACAGAACCATCCTGTCCCACCACCTTCAAATTAATATGATCGTTGTTCTCAGTCTTGACTCCTTCCTTGGGTTTCTCGTCGGCCATGGCGACCACCGGAGGCTCCTCAGTTGCCGCTTCACAAGAGGCACCGGGTCCGCACTGAAGGAGCACACAAGCAGCACCAGGAGTGGCAGAAGGAGGCGGCCCCAGCACCCGATCTTGTGTAACGAGTGATAGATGGTTGTGGATATTTTTTAATCAATTAGATTAAATGCTCCGGACTAGGGCAGAGCACCACCTCCACTTGAGGGGTAGGCAAAGAGCAGATGAGTTTATACTCACAACTCTCAGTACTTCATCACTAACCTGTAGCAGAGGCAGGTAAAGCATGTAAACATCACTTGAAAACAGTGTGCTAAGTTTACAACTAATGACAGAGTATCTCCCACAAGATCATCAACAAGAGAGACAGGGGAAAACACAACTGAATATTTGAGTTAAGCAAAATGCAAAAAGAATTATTTTCCTTTTGGTCAGGAGGTCAGAATATGTCTTCTATAAAAGGGCCCAAGAGTAAATATTTCAACCTTGTAGCCAGTCAGCTTTGCTTTGCTGCTTGCAGCCAGACCTAAGTGATATGTAAAGAAGGGAGTGTGGCTTCATCCTCATTACCCACGTACAATGAAATCTGAATTTCATGCCATACAATATTGTTTGGTCTTTAACTACTGAAAACTATAACAAACATTCTTTTTTTTTTAAGATTTATTTATTTTATGTATATCAGTACACACCGTAGCTGTACAGATAAGTTGTAAGCCTTCATCTTGTTGTTGGGAATTGACGTTAGGACCTCTGCTTGTTCTGGTTGGCTCTACTTGCTCCAGTTGATCCACTTGCTCTGGCCCAAAGATTTATTTATTATTATAAATGAGTACACTATCACTGTCTTCAGACACACCACAAGAGGGCATCAGATCTCATTACGGGTGGTTGTGAGCCACCATGTGGTTGCTGGGATTTGAACTCCCTACCTTCAGAAAAGCAGTCGGTGCTGTTACTGGCTGAGCCATCTCACCAGCCTTATAACATTCTTAATTCACAAGGAACTTTGCTTACCTCATTATGGTCATTCATTAAATATAAAGCATGGAGTAATCTCTGCCAGTAAATCTAGAAAAGTAAAAAGTTGTGACACTTTTAGCTCACTTAAGCTAATTACCTTTAAAAAATAAGAAGGGCTGGGTGGTAACACACACCTTTAGTCCCAGCAATCAGGAGGCAGAGGCAGACAGATCTCTGAGTTCAAGGCCAGCCTGGACTACAGAGTGAGTTCCAGGACAGCCAAAGCTACACAGAAAAATGCTGTCTCAACAACAACAAAAAAGTCAACTAAAGCTACAGATATATATTTAAAAACCACGAGAAAACCTAATGCTTGGTATGCTAACTGAAAAATAATTTTTTTTAAGAAAAGTGAACGGAGGTACTTTGGAAGGGTGGGTTAAACTGCCCCTACAAGCCACAGGCTAATAAATGAAAACCCCAGCACCAGAGGAGGGCTACATCCTTACAAGTTGTTGGTCATGTAAGTCCCCTAGGCTCCCAAAACAATACGGGCCATTGCCACTGGTGTTGGCTGCCTACCAGTACTAGATGAGGTGATAAGACTCTACTGCTAAGGACATATACAGTCTGGTCATGGCTGGGAAATCAAGCTGGAACTAAGATGGAAGATTCCTCCCTACTGGCTAGCCCTCATAGTGCACAAAGGTGCTGTGCAGGCTGCTGGAGGAGAACTGTCACCAAGAGTAATCCTGTATGTCACAATACAGGCAAGATGTACAGCAAACACTCAACCACTGAGCCATCTCACTAACCGCAGTGCTTGTATTCTTGAACTCACAGCAACTGTGATGAGTAGCATACGATTAGTACTGTAATACAAGATTGGTGACTACTATGTCATCAAAAATAAAAATAAATAAAATTTTAAAATAAATGAGGGCTGAAGAGATGACTCACTGGTTAAAGAACAAGTACTGCACTTCCAGAGGACCCACGTTCAGCTTCTAGCACCCACACTGGGTGGCTCACAAACACTTGTAAATCCAGCTCTGACAGATCCATTGTCTCTTGCTTCCTAAGGGGTCTAGCACAAATGCATATATATATATATATATATATATATATATATATATATATATATATA
>JADRCD010223732.1:11710-58805 GCA_019843815.1 Montemys delectorum | reverse complement strand
CCAGATCCAGGGGACCCAATGCCCTTCACTTGTCACCACAGGCACCTGTACTTGTGCATACCCAAGAATAGACACACACACACACTTTTAAAATGACATAAATCTTTAACAAAGGAAGGAGGTGTTGGACACACCTTTAATCTCTGCACTCAGGAGGCAGAGGTGGATGGCTCTCTATGATTTAAGTGAGTTGCAGGACAGCCAAAGCTACATAGAGGAACCCTGTCTAGAAAAATAAAAACAAAACAAAAACCCAAAACAAAATCAACAAATAAGTCTTTAAAAACCAATAAAGGAGAAAGTCACACTTTCAAAACCTCAAATAAATATTGTACCTCAAATAAAGATTAATTTTGTACTTGGCAGGACTATGAACAAGTAGCAATGAAAATATCTAGCACTTATTTTCACCCCATTATAAGAAGAAATTGTAGCCAGATGATGAAGCACTTCAGATCACCTGGGACAACATCTTCAGACCCCTCAATCTCAAAAGAAAAAAATTTAGAGACGAAGGCTCAAAATAAAAGGGTGGGAAAAGATATGCCATTTGAGATATCTACACATCTCAAAAAAACCAAACAAAAAGACTCATCAGCATCAAAAAAAAAAAAAAATCAATAATTACCAGTAATCCTTTGATCCCAGAGTCAGAAGCAAGTGGATCTCAGAGTTACAAAGAGAAACTCTGCCTAGAAAAACCAAAACCAAACAAAAAAACCTAATTAATTCACCTAGGAAATATTCAACCTTAACTGAGCTTGACCTTAGACTACAAAGAGGGAAAGAAGACAAGAGCTCGAATTGTAACTAATACAGGAACAAGTCATACTGAAGATAACCTTTTTGTTACAGATCATTTTAGGAACTGTTTTTTTTTCTTTTTGGCAAAATCATATTGTTATTAATAATGGGACAACAAAGTTGGGCTAATTCACCCAAAAAGAAAGCAGAAAGAATCAAAGAATTAAGGAAGCCAGTCCTAGAATAAAATTAATAAAATAAAATTAGTATTTTTAGATGTCTTAGTTGGGCTTCAAAAGTGGCTTTTGTTATCCATGAAACGAAAAACAATCCTTACAAGCACTGTCTGCACTGACAGTGACATCAAGTTTCCATGGAAACAAGTCTGTTCACTTACTCTTCTACATTTTCAAGGAACAGTCAGTAAATAATCAATATTCATTTTAATGGGGAATTTATGAGAAAAAAGTACCTGTAACATAGTTTTACTAGGCAAATGAGACACATATAAATTAAATAAAAAGGTATGTACTGCTTAGCAAGACCAACATGAGAAGCCATAGAAAAGGGTCTTTGACTTGGATAAATCTTTCTGAAGTGTTATCCAACCTCAGGTACTTTATTATAATAACACAAAATTAATATTATGTTCATAACCAGTGAGCAATTAAAGGTTTTTAAAGATGGAAAAACAAAGATATGTACTGTTTCTTTCATTTTCTGAAAATGTGTTACTAAAACGAAAACAAGTCAATTTTTCCCAGAAGTTAATAGTTGAATATTTAGAACTTTGTCTTTTTATTTAGTAGTAAAAATAACAGAGTTATCACTAGAGAGGTCAATATTAGTACAAATGTTAAAAAAAATACATTAAAAAAAATCGAGATTATTAAACTTGTATTTCTTTTTTTGGGGGGGGGGGTTTCGAGACAGGGTTTCTCTGTGTAGCCCTGGCTGTCCTGGAACTCACTCTGTAGACTAGGCTAGCCTTGAACTCAGAAATCTGTCTCCCAAGTGCTGGGATTAAAGGCATGTGCCACCACTGCCGGCTGAGTCTGTATTTTTTACAAATACCACTTAAGTCTTTTACAAAATGTAACTTTCTTTGTTGTTTTTGAAGCAGGCTCTCATATGTAACCTAGACTTACAGTGAGCTCATTATTTTCCTTGTTATCTTAAACTCCTGAATGCTAGGATTACTGATGTAGGCTCCCATGCTTTTATGACTAACATCAACAAAAGATTGTTTTTCCCCTGAACTATTTACATTTTATAACCTCTTTAAAATTTGAATGTATTATGTTCTCTTCTTTACTGTGACTTCTGGGGAGACTAGTCAAATTTGCAGTGGATCTCCCAAAATTCGACAAGTTCTTCAGGCATTTTGCCTAGAAACCTTATATATCACTTCTGCCCCTCCCCCATTCTCCTTGTCCTTGATTTCTCCAGTCAGTCTTAATATTTAATGATTTCATTTTAAGCAGCCCTACATTCTTGGACTGTTGTAAATAAATGATAATGTATAGGGGCCGCAGATGGCTCATCTGGTAAAGGTGCTCCTCAAATGCCTGACAGTTCAACCTCTGGTGTTCACATGGTGCAACTGGTGAACTGTACCTCATCTTCTGACTTTCACACATGGGCCACAGCATGACTCACCATGGCATGACCCACCACCTCAAGGCACAATATGCATAAAATAAAAATTAAAAACTAAAAATTATAGTCTAGAGACTCAATCAGCCTTAAGCTCCTGTGGGATCAATTCAGCATACTTAGTGATAGGAGGCTACTTGCTAAGGCTGGCCTTGAACTCTGACATTCTGCTTTCCACGTACTGTCTTATGCATGATCTATGCAATCATATAAGGCGCTGGTTTTAGCTGGGAGGTGGTGACTCGTCTTTGATCCTAGCACTCAGAAGGCAAGAGGATCTCCTGAGTTCCAGGACAGCTAGGGGTACACAGAAAAATTCTGTCTCAAACAAAACAAAACAACCCAAAAACAAAACCAATAGCAAGAAAAAGATTTGTTTTTCAACATTTTTAATAGAAAGGGTTTCCCTGCATGTCCCGGGCCGGGGCTAACCTTTACTAGAACTGTGTATCACAGGGTAGGCTGGATCCTCCTGGCCTCAGCTTCCGGAGTGATAGGATTTCAGGAACACAAGCTTAAGTCCAGCTTTTATTACAATTCAAATTCATTAACAACACTAAAAACCCGTATAATTTCACACATAAAGTTCTAACTTCCATTCCCGTTATTACAAAACAAAGAAGCAAAATTGTGGTATCCAATACAAGAACCCTATTTCAGATAATCTCGGCAAAAAAAAAAAAAAAAAAGTTATCTCCCTAGACTAACATAGAACCCGGATCTCGGCCCTTGCAGTTACTATTTTATCCTCTTCCTTTTTCATTCTTCGAAAGTGGGAAGAGGAAAACTGAAGGCACAGTTCATTCAGCTAGGTATGGAGGATCCGTCTAGACACTTTTAACCGTCTAAAACGCAGCCCCACCGCAGGTTCGCAGAGGCAGAAGCTACACAGCTCCGACGATTCGGCTTTGGAACGAATCACCGGCAACTCCGCCGGCGGCACGGAAGTGCAGAAGATGCCCAGGTTTCCGGAGCAACAGCCCAGCGTCATCTCGCTCCGCCCCCGGCAGCTTTCCCGCCAAAGGCCGTTACCACCGCGGAGCATGGTGGGACACAGTTGCAGGCTAGGTTTCACCCAATCTTTTTAAAGCGCCGAGCTGCTTCCAGAGAGGGTTCACTCCCGAGGAGACTGACTACCCTGGGCTCAGCAGGGATTAGTAAGAACCCCTATGACCAGACTATGTGATTTTTACCAAACGTCTGGCCGCTCCACCAGCCAACCATCCCATAAACCCAGGGCGCGAGGGACTTTTTCCCCTCCGTGCGGAGGGCGACGTCGCGCGTGCGCGAGCGCACTTCTCTGCACCCGTTACGGCCGTGCGCGTGCGCACTGGGATGGAATAGCCGCTTCCTCCGGCTTCTCTTCCTCCCCCCTCCCCCCCATATCAGTGCGCCGAGCTGATAAAGGCGCCATTTTGGACCGGCCGCGGGAGACGTGGTGCCGCCGAGGGCTCGCTCTGCCGTACGCTAGGCTTGGTGGGAAGGCCTCTTTTCGAGTCCGCGCTTTTCCGTCGCCGCCATGTCAGGAGGTGGTGTGATTCGTGGCCCGGCAGGGAACAACGACTGCCGCATCTACGTGGGTAACCTACCTCCAGACATCCGAACCAAGGACATTGAGGACGTGTTTTACAAATACGGCGCTATCCGCGACATCGACCTGAAGAACCGCCGCGGGGGACCGCCCTTCGCCTTCGTTGAGTTCGAGGACCCGCGGTGAGGCAGCGTGGGGCTTGCGGCCTTGAGGAGATAGGCTGGAGTAGTTGGGGGAAGGCTCCGAGCGAGGCCTTAACATAATGGGGGGGCGGGGAAGGAGGGGCTCCGAGGCCGGGAGCGAGGCGCTATCGCCCCTGCAGGAGTCGAGTAAGGAGCCGAGTCGGCGCGTTGTCTCCGGTGGCTGGCCGCCTCGGACGTCCCCAGAGCCCATGCGCAGCCCCGGAGCGGGAAACTGAGGCGCTGAGGGCTGGCGTGGTGGTCGGGAGTCTGCCCGGCGTGGTTCTGGGTGGGGGAGGGGCCGGCCCTATTATGCAGCGCATGTGGGCTCCGGCCCCGTGGGTGCGCATGTGCGCCGGCCGTCGGCGGGTTCCCGAGTGAGTGAGCGAGCGAGCGAGCGAGCTCTGCCCCGCGCGCGGCTCCCTCTCCTCCTCATCCCCTTCGCTTTCTGTGATCACACGCAGAGACGCGGAAGATGCGGTGTACGGTCGCGACGGCTACGATTACGACGGCTACCGTCTGCGGGTGGAGTTTCCCCGGAGCGGCCGTGGGACCGGCCGAGGCGGCGGCGGGGGTGGAGGCGGCGGAGCCCCGAGAGGCCGCTATGGCCCGCCGTCTAGGCGGTCGGAAAACAGAGTGGTTGTCTCTGGTGAGTTGATTTCGTGCGGGTTAAAAAAAAATTTCCCCGCGTGACTGGTTTGAGAACTGAAAGCTTGTTTTTTTTTTTTGTTTGTTTGTTTGTTTGTTTTGCTTTGTTTTAAACCCGGGGTCTTAAACTACTTCGGTCTTGGGGGTGAATTTAGCAAATGAAGATTACTGTGGTGGTGATTTACCCAAATTAGGTTGCAGTGCTAGCCTATGAAGATCCTTTACAAATAAATTTGGACTCTGGATCTGACTCTTACCTGCTCTTTACCTGGAAACACTTAAGTACAATCATTAAGTATTTTAAAATAATCTTTGTTCTGATGTACTTTACGCGGTTGATGCGGAACAGGGCAAGTCGTATTAAGTTAGGGGGAATCACTCTTTCAGGACTGCCCCCGAGTGGAAGCTGGCAGGATTTAAAGGATCACATGCGTGAAGCAGGTGATGTATGTTATGCTGATGTTTACCGAGATGGCACTGGTGTCGTGGAGTTTGTTCGGAAAGAAGATATGACGTATGCAGTTCGAAAACTGGATAACACTAAGTTTAGATCTCATGAGGTAGGTTATACACTTATTCTTTTTTTTGGCCAGAATTGGATACAGTTTTCTTAACAGTGGAATTTGAAGGTAAGGATACAGGCAAAGGTGTCCGAGTAAATTACCAGAGACCTGATCTGTCTTTGTATTCATTCAGCTTGTCTGAAGACAGGTGAAAGCTTAGATCTTTCAATGGAAAGTTCTGTCTATCCAATAGGGAGAAACTGCCTACATCCGGGTTAAAGTTGATGGGCCCAGAAGTCCAAGTTATGGAAGATCGAGATCTCGAAGCCGTAGTCGTAGCAGAAGCCGTAGCAGAAGCAACAGCAGGAGTCGCAGTTACTCCCCAAGGAGAAGCAGAGGATCTCCACGCTATTCTCCCCGTCATAGCAGATCTCGCTCTCGTACATAAGATGATTGGTGACACTTTTTGTAGAACCCATGTTGTATACAGTTTTCCTTTACTCAGTACAATCTTTTCATTTTTTTAATTCAAGCTGTTTTGTTCAGAATGGGCTAAAGTGTTGAATTGCATTCTTGTGTAATATCCCCTTGCTCCTAACATCTACATTCCCCTCATGTCTTTGGTAACTTGTATTTTAAGTGATGTCATAGACAGGATTGTTTAAATTTAGTTAATTTCCATGCTCTTCAGACTGTGATATTATGTAAATGTCTATTCTGCTCTGGTTTGTGTGAAATGGGATGTTGGGGGTGTTTGTGGTTATCTTACTTGGGGAAGTTCTTATGTTTATCTTGCTTTTCATGTGTCTTTCTGTAGACATATCTGAAGAGATGGATTAAGAATGCTTTGGATTAAGGATTGTGGAGCACATTTCAATCATTTTAGGATTGTCAAAAGGAGGATTGAGGAGGATCAGATCAATAATGGAGGCAATGGTATGACTCCAAGTGCTATTGTCACAGATGAAATTGGCAGTATTGACCTTATACTAAAAGGCAAGGGTTAAAAATTTGTCTACCTTAAAAGACTTGCAAACACTTATGCAGTTAACTTCAGCTACAATTGCTTTGCTTTTTAAAACCTTGGCAATTGTGGCAAAATTGCCCATTTTGTAACAAGTTATTTGCTCCCTTCCCCCCTTTTTGTTTTAATAGGGACTAATGTGGGAAGAATGGCTAATTTGTCACAGTGCTTAGTTACAACTGTTAATGTGTGGCCTGCTGTTGGTGTACATGTGGGTACAGGGTGTCTATTTCCAAAGAGTATAATATCAATACTGCTAAATCTGCATGTCCTCTGTGTGACTGATAGAGCGTTGTTATTTCATTTTTTAAAGACAAAATGACAGCAAAATATAGAATTCCAACGTGTTAGTGTAGATAATCTAGTTGGGAGTACTTTAAGTCTCACCTTCCCTTTTAATATTCATAATTGACTCATGTTTAAAACACTTTAATTTACAAGCTAAATTGCAGATGGGAGCACTAGATTTAGTTTAGGTTTAGGTGGACAGTAATACCAGTAAACTTCAATTACATAACTTTGCAACCACAAAACCTGTGATACCTGTACAGTAACAAGTGTTGGCATTATCAGTTGAACTGTAAATATAAAGTGCTTCTTCCAGTTAGTCTCTATAGTGATTAAGTTTCTAAAATTTATCTGAACACCATACAGAAACTTGTTTTGGGGAATTTGATAGTTATTGATGTACATCTGTAAACTGATGACAGACATAACTCATCATTCCCCAGAAACTTTTTTTGGTTACAGTGTCTAACATTTTGCCTCCTCTTTTTTGGTTTTGCTGGTTATAAAGGTTTGGATTGGAGAGGGCTCACTGGATCCCAATCCTTGGAGCTGGATCATTGGATTCAAATCATAATGTGGATAGGATAGGGAGGATGAATTACCAGGATTCATGGAGCGGGATCAGATTACCAGGAACATAGGAGTGGATTCCTTCCTGCCCCAACCAAACCGCATTCGTGTGGATATTTTTTTTCATTCAACTTAATTGGCTATTCCAAAGAATTTTTTTTTCCTATTTTTGACGATTGGAGCCCTTAAGATGCACGATGGAATTGTGTTTTGCATTTTTTGGTAAAAGGAGCAAAGCGAGGACCTGGAGATAATACGATGGAGCAATCTCCTTGGAAGGATTCAGCACGAGTAGATGGTAAACATTTAAAGGGGAAAAGGGGGGGTTTGTTTAAAATAGTAAATCAGTAAGTCACTTCTAAATTTAAAGAAAACAAAATTGGAGTTGAAGAATAAGTAGGTTTCCAATTGGCTATTGCCGTTTTTCTTTGAAAAAATAAACATTTTTTAAAAAACGATGCATGGTTGTCCTTTTTCCTCTTCATGTAAAATTTTGACTGGGTAACTAGTGTATCAGTTATTTAATTTGATAAGATTCTGATTCTGTTTATGTGTTAGTAAATTAAAGATTCTAATAAATGATAACTGTCTCTGTTGTGGAAGTCTTAAGAGGGTAATAAACTGAGTGTAAGGTAGTTCCCTAACAATTCTGCTGGGGATAATGGTCTGGAAAGTAATTTTTCATATTTTGCAAAAGAACTTACTGTTGCTGTTTATTTTGGTAATGCTTTAGACAAAGTAGGCTTTTGTACGAAGTTGTTTGATAGCTAGTAAATTATAGCTTTGAGATTCTCAGTGGAACTCAAATTCAGTATTAACATAGCAGACTACACAGATTTTTTTTCCCCCCAGTTTTAGACAGTGCTGTCAAATTAACAGCTTATTGGGTGAATTGATACGTGGTAAATTTTCAGCCATAGAATATTCTGTCCCCAAACTGTTCTGTATTAAGTCAGCAATTATATGTGGTAGTCTATTGTGTCTCTACTGATAACCCCTTGAAGCTGAATCTTCATCTTAACTTGGGTTGGAGAATGGAACTCTTATTTAGTGATTTCCTCCTGGTTAGAATGAGTAGACCACTCTTTCAACACCACAATAGAAATAACTAGATCTTTAACTTTCCTTGAGTTGCAGGCTAAATGTGAGGTTATTCAGATGTAATGTAAAGTTTAGTGGAGGCCAAGGATTTTGATAGTAAAACAGATTTCAGGAAATTTGCATGGGATCTCAGCAGCCCGTTCATTGTAATGACCCTGTACACTGTCCTGAAAGAGAAGCTAATTCTTAAGTTCAAAACTGGGATTTCACTTTAGGTAAAAGTCTACTAAGTAGCTGTGTTTCAGAATTCAAAGTACAGCTAAAAGGATGAGGAATTAATATGGTTAGACATGGTAAATTGGAAATTTATGTGCTTTTAAATACATTATATGATCAGAGGGAAATTCAGATTTTTTTTTTTGTTTGTTTTTTTCTCCAGAGAGCCTCACTGTGTTCTGGTCTAGACTTTTGTAGATCTCAGGCTGGGCCCAAAACTCCAAAATAAATCCAGTCTCCCAGATTCTGGGATTAGACATGAAACACCATGCCCAGCTTAACTAAAATAGTATCAAAAGGTTAAAGTGAGCTAGATAAAAGCAAATGTGGGTTTACTTTGCTTCGGGACCAAAAATGGCCTCTGTTTTAAGTAGTTTAGCTGTAGATTGAAATGAGAAAAGTATTCTTTGCCTTCCTGTAGGCTTGTGTTTGAACACTAGTGAGCACAGTATAGGTTTTAAGACTTAGAAATAGGGCTATATCCATACAATTTATACCACTTTGGAACTACAAATACTACTTTGATTTCCACCCCTCCTCCTTCTTTGTTCCCTTAGGATATTGTAGGGAAACCTATGATTAGTTTTTCTAACCAAGAAAGCACTTAAATCTCTTTAAGCAAGTACTTTCATAACATCTGATTGAGTAACCCAACTTGCTGTTCAGCTCATCCAACTGGAGACAAAGGTAAGAAACATTTTCTGATACTAGTTTGGGATCTGGATTTTTTTTTTTCTCCCCATGTGTAAGGTTTAATTGAGAGGGAGAGAGGGGGCAGTAGCAGAGAGATTGAGGGAGGAGTGTTCCCCGTGTATATATGTGGGTTCTGATGTAGTGTGGGATCTGGATTTTAAGAACTAAAGTTTGTAATAATTGCTCCTGATTTGCAATGTTCCTTTCCTTCTCCCAGCTTTATATTTTTAATAATTTTGAGTGTATAAATTACCCATCTCAATTCTGGAGTTGAATGTGATAAATTTTAACATCTGTTTTTCTTAGTTTTGTCTATGAGCCATGCTTTTGTAGGGCTTGGTGCTATTTTCAGCTTTCTGTGGTCAAGGTCAACTTGGTGTTTGCTTTTGCTTTGTATATGAAATTTGTAGTAAAATTACAAATGAAATAAATTATATGTATTTAAGTAGTATTAAAAGGAGAGAAAGTATCAGACTGAGTTCTGTTACAACAACCACTTGTGGCATATTTCCATCATGATTTGACACTAGATTGACAACCCACAATACATGAATACCACAGATTGTTTTTATTGAGCCAATTGAATGTAAAATCTGGCCAGAATAGATGCCTTTATTGTGTAATTCATGTAAACGTCACATAGGCATTGTTGAAGGTGTTTTATATATATGAAGTATATGTGATAAGATCTTCATGTAAAGTCTGAACAACCATGAATCCCAAATATATCTCTAGTTTGGGTGAGCAAGGAGTTGTAGAATTGTACTAGTACTGCAGAGGATTAATGTTGCTATATGTAATTTTGGGAGTGAATAAAAAGCTGTTACTTTGGAACCATTATTGAGATTTAAGTTCTCCATCCTTTTAGACTGAATCAGGTGCTAAAAGAAAAGGTATCACCCACACAGTGTATTCCATTCCATTACCACATAGTTTAACACTGAAAGACTTCATGGAAGGTAATACCCACTGTATATAGTATATACTCTTGAGGTAGGTGTTTTGATGTCAGGTTTTAATTTTTTTAAGATTTTTTTTTTTTCTTCAAGATGGTGTAACAGCCCTAGCTGGCCTCCAGAACTGCCTGTCTCTACCTCCTGAGTGCTAGGATTAAGGCCTGCAACACACCCAGCTTTTTAAAGACCTTTTTAGACTTCCATTTATGGTGTTTTGCATGAGGTGATGATGTGTGTGAGTGCACCAAACTTGTTTTGACTAGCAAGAGAGAACAGTTACTCCCCCCCCCCCCCCCCCCCCCCCCCCAATAGAACTGGAAACTGGACAGTTGTGAGCTGCTAAGTGCTGGGAATCAAACCTGGGTCCTCTGGAAAAGCAATGAGTGCTCTTAACAGGTGAGCCATCTCTAAGCCCTGCTTTCCATCTCAAGAAATGTTGCTTATTCTGGTTTTATGAGAAAGATTGGAGTTCAAAAAATTGGTTGTTGAATATTGTGAAGTATCTTTTAACTTAGAGCAAAGACATTAACATACTTTGTTAGTTTTTAATTTTGAAAGATTTATTAGGCAGTGCTTTTAGTGATCAAAGGAAGGGTATTGTCTTGTTGCTTCATAGTAGACAGATAAGATATAAGATAGACAGGATAGATATCCTGTTCCGTACTTTTTACTGTATGATGAGTTGAACCTCTGCATTATCACTGAGCTGCAACTTAAAACTATACAACATTTGCATAGGGTCAGTGGGTTACACAGGAAAGAAGTCATGCATGGCTTTTTTGTGAGATTCCCATTTAGGTGTACAAAGCTTTCAACATGAAGGGGGTCTACAAATTGAGAGACTTTAAAGGATACTATGAAAATGACTAGTGTCTGTCACCTGATTATCTTATTTAATTTCCTAGTGTTTTTATTAAGTGATAGGGAAAATCAGTTGGCCACAAGAGGGAGCCCTGCCACAAAACCCAACCAGGAATTAGTATAGTGCCATTTACAATATTTGATCACTACTCTGGGTAAGTTTTATGCCTGTAATCGTGAGCTTTTCAGCTTCTGGGTCCATGTATGCTTTGAATAGTAATTATCTTAAGAGGTACTTAACCTTTATAAATTAAAAGTAACAAGGAAGTATACTTTTAGAGCTTTTTCTCTGGCAGATTTAGGAATGATGTTTCAGCATTGCTAATGAACTTTTAAAGGTAATTTGCACCCAAACCCTGTCATGTTAGCTATATTGTATATAGGGAATATGCTGTGATCAAAAGTCAATACCACTCTTTTGAATGATATTGGAATTTTAAGAGCTGGTGATTACTAAGAATGAAAGTTGTTTACCATTAGCTTCTTTGTCTCAATTTTATACCATACCACACCTCACCCCCTGCCAAAACAAACAAGAAAACAAACAAAATCTAAAGCCCACAGACATAACACAAATTTGCTACCTTTTTGAAATAAAACTTGGTTGTGGGAACACCTAAAACTTGTCACTTGGAAAATAGGGTGTTGTAAGTGGACAGATAACTTTTGCAGTTGAGAAAACATTAAGCGGTGGCTCAGGAGGCAAGAGCACCAACTGGATCCAAAGGTCCCTGGTTCAAATTCCAGCTACTGCTTGATAGTTCTCAGCCATCTGAATCTGCTGGCCAGCCTGGTCTACACAGAGAAACCCTGTCTTGAAAAACCAAAAAGAAGCCAGGCGGTGGTGGCGCACACCTTTAATCCCAGCACTTGGGAGGTAGAGGCAGGCGGATCTCTTGAGTTCGAGGCCAGCCTAGTCTACAGAGTGAGTTCCAGGACATCCAGGGCTAAACAGAGAAACTCTGTCTCGAAAAACCAAAAATGAAAAAAGGAAAAAGAAAAACCAAAAAAGAAAACATTTATCAGATTTATATAATAGATATTTCCCTGTTTATTAAGTTATGTTGGAGGCTACATGGGGCTGCAGTTTTGAACTCTTATGCAGTGTGTGGTTATACACCAATAACCATGGCATTTGGCTAAGCTGTTGTAAGATTGCCAATTGAAGGCCAGCTGGGTCTATGATGAGAACATATGAAAGGCATTCAGAATCCACATTGCGACTCAAGAATTCTTTTACTAAGTCTACACCTTTGTCTTAGGTATATACTGCCCTTCTCCTTATTTGCATGTACTAGTGGACCTTATGAGTTAAGTTGGGGGTTACTTTCAGTCCAGAGCAATTAGGGATGAGTTGTTTGTCAAAAGGAAACCTAAAAGGGTCTGTGAAGTTCTTTGCTTACATATACTTATTTTTACCAATAACAGCATGTCGTAGACCTTTTTAGCTACAGAATACTTAAGAGTGATATCACACTATAAATGTATAATGTTAAGTTGTATACTACACATTGTTACAACTAAAACAAATGCCCCCCCCCCAGTCCCATCTCTGAAGTTGGCAAAGTAAATTTTAGAAAGGTAAAAGCCAAGTTCATCTTTGCCTCAGTGCCACCATGCCTATTGACTTGAACCAGACTAGTTCTTGGGGGTTTCATTTGTCTGAGTAAGGTCTCTGTGGCTGACCTCAACTTGAAGTCCTCCAAGTGTGAGATTATATACACAGTTGCCTCATCTAGTTGCTGAAGTTAAGAGTAGAGATTTCTTATGTAAATTTGCCTTATATCTTCACTTGACATTCCAGCACTCTTGTCTCTACCCAGGTCTGCTATTGATGTATTCTGCCTGGTTTCAGTGATAAGCCTTCATCCATGTTATCAAATATGGCCTTCTTAAAACATTACTCCCGTAGTCAATTATTAATTATATTTTACCTTATTTTGTTTTTTTAAGATTTATGCATATGAGTGCATACTGTCTTCAGACACATTAGAAGAGGGCATCGGATCCCATTACGGATGGTTGTGAGCCACCACGTAGCTGCTAGGAATTAAACTCAGGACCTCTGGAAAACCAGTCAGTTCTCCAGCCCACTTTTCCATTTTTTTTTAAATCACTGTTAAATCATGCCCCTTTGACATGTGAATGCTAACCTTAGGCTTTGCTTTTGTGGGTCACTTATTTCATACTTCCCCATCAGTAGTCTTAACTCCTTTAAAACATTTTTTTTCCTTGTTTTTTTGAGACAGGATTTGTCTGTATAGCCTTGGCTGCCTGGAACTCAGCTCTACATTAGGCTGGACTCCAAATCGAAATCCACCTGCCTCTGCTTCCCAAGTGCTAGTATTAAAGATTTGTGCCACCACTGCCTGGCTAGTGCTTCAAATCTTAATGGTTCTCGTTAATTCAGCTCAGGTTATTGTTGATCTTTAAAAATCAGGCTAAACAAAGCCTTTTAAATTAAAAAAACAAACCAAAAAAACGTGCATGGGTACTTTGCAAGCATGTCTCTGTACCACGTGTGCAGTGTCTGTGGAGGCGGTAAGATCCACTGGGACTAGAGTAACAGGTGAGTTCGTGAAAACAGAACACTCGTATACATAAGAATAAATCTTTTTAAATACATCTTGGAAAAAAGTACAATTTAAGTATTTAGCAAGTGCTAGAGATGGATCAGCAGTTTAAAGTACTGTGCTCTTCCAGAGTTATCTGGGTTTGATTTTCAGCATCTCTCTTCATGAATATCAGAAGAGGGAATCAGATTCCATTCCATATGGCTGTAAGCCACCATGTAGTTTTGGAAATGAACTCAGGACCTCTGGAAGAGCAGCCAGTGCTCTTTAATTGCTGAGCCATCTCTTCAGCCCCTATTTTAATGTTTTTATATGTTAAATGTCCTTACTTTGTGGGATTTTAGTAATTGTATTTTCCAAGAACCAAATGCAATGCTGTTGCAAGTTTAAATTTGGTAGGAAATGATAAAGTGGTATAGACACCTTTCCTAGGCTGACTATAGGAAGTATTTTACGCCTAACTTTGGGTCGCATATCTCAACTGTCCTGATGGCAACATGCCAGGATTGGTAGTAAACACTATAATCCAAGACTTCCAATAGTCCAGAGCCTGAGACAAGAACGTATTGAATTCAAGGTCATTATGAGCTAACTCTTCAGTGAGACCCACTAGTAGGTAGTTTTAATTTGGTGATGTCTATAATCCCAGCATGAAGCTAAGGCAAGGCAGACAACTACAGAGTGACAGTTTGCCTTTTGGGTATTTGGTTTTTACCTGTTGAGACAGTTTATGTAGTGCTTGCTATACTGGAACTCTGTAGACCAGGCTGGCCTTGAGCTCAGAGATCTGCTTGCTTCTGCCCCCAGTGCTTGGGATCAAAAGCATGTTCCACTATGCCCAGTAACAGCTTATTTTTAAGAAATTGAGGGGGCTGGAGAGATGGCTCAGTGCTTAAGAGCACTGATTCCTCTTCTGGAGGTACTGAGTTCAATTCTCAGCAACCACATAGGGGCTTACAACCATCTGTAATGGGGATCTGATGCCCTCTTCTGGTGTGTCTGAAGACAGTAATAGTGTACTCATACACAAAATAAATCTTTAAAAAAAAGGAAATTGAGGGCCTTGTCTGAAAGCTAAGTAGTTCTATTAAGTCTCATTTTCTTGTTTTCCCCCAAGTTTGATTCTTTCAGAGGAAGCCTAAATACAACCTTGTGAATTTAGTGGCTCTTCCTCAGAATCCTTGCAGATTCCTCAGTATTTTTCTTTTTGTTGGACTTGAATAGATATCTTTACAGCAATTATACATTAAACATATAAGGTTGTGTTGGGGTTGGAAAACTCATCTTACTTCAGGATCCTGACACTATAGTCTTCAGGCTAATAGAACAAGAACAAACTTAGGCAGTTAACTTGAAGCCACACAACCCACAATACAGATATTTGACTTTTCATACTCAAATCTCCACAGCAGCCCATTCCTTTAACTTGAACATTCGTCCATCTGACTGGAAAGATGGCTCAAGAGCACTTGATGCCCTTCCAGAGGATCTACATCTGCCTATAACTCCACCTCCAGGAGATCTGAGAGCCCCTTTTGGCATACACATAAAAGCAAAACTTTAAACAAAATTCAGATGAAACCACAACTAAGCACCAGGCATGGTGGTAGCTCCAGGACAGGCTAGTCTACATAGTTCAGGATAGCTGGAACTTACACAGTGAGCTCTAAAATAGATCACTATCCCTGTATTAGTTAATAGCTGAAGAATTTTTCAAACTAATGGCATTCCTGCTTTTTGCCTGTTTAATTATGTCACATATACCCATTAAATGAATTTTTTTAGATTACTCTAGTTTTCATATGTATTTGCTCTTTGCCAGCTATGTAGCTCTGGGAGGCCTGTTTTGGGCGGCTCTTTAAAATCTTTTTATGTATGTCGATGTTTTGTCTCTGAATGTATATGTGTGTCACATGCATGCTTGCTGGAATCCCTGGAACTGATGGTCCTGTCCTAGAGTCATGGATGGTTTTGAGTAATACCTATTTGTAAAATGTGTTCATTTCTTCCAAGATGCCCAGTTACACCAATATGTACAACAGTAAATATGGATATATTTGCAAAATCTGAGGCAAATGGCGTGCTTAGTTTAGGTCTGAGATGTATGTTTCCTCTGGTCAGAATAGGCTTGTTTCCAGAGTAGTAGCCTCAGGGTCATGTTCTTGTTATCTTTTTAATAGAAAAATGGATAGGATGGCTAAATGATGTTCATTGTGATTGGTTTTGATTCTAGACAGGGTATCACAACACAGTTTAAGTCTGACCTTAAACTCTACCTACATCCATTTCCCAAATGCTAGGAATATAAGACATACACAGTCAAACCTGGATTTAATGGTTCTTAAAAGTAATGATTAACTTACTTTTTTCATTTAATTTTTTCATTTAAATGCTGTCTAAGAAACAACACTCAGATGTTAAAGATGGTAGAGCCAAAACATTAATCCAGGTCTTCTGCTTACTGCAAGCCCTAGCTCACTCTCTCTCCCTTTTTCCCTTCCAGTCTCCCTCCTCATTTCTAGACATCCCTTCCAATTGGGAGTTTGTTCAGTGAATACCACCTGTAATATCTACTTAGTGCCACCAGGGTGTCTCATAGTGCTGTCTGATCTGTGTTCTCAACCCTGGCCTTGGCCCAGAACCCAGCTCCAAGACAGTGAAATGCTTGACTTCCTGGCTTTACAGTGTACAGACAGCTCAGCTCAGGAAAACCTTTGTCCTTTTTTGGCCCCATGGAAGGACAATAGGTCATTCAGAGGTTGGACTTGCCAGCCAGGCACTCAGTAACTAGGCAGCAGCACTATAAAAGCCAAAGAACCTGCCAATGGTAAATATCAAAAGATCCCTACTTGATGTTTTTGTTTTTATGATAGGGTCTTTTGCTGTCTATCCTGATCTCAAATTTGCTATGTAGTTGAAAATGACTTTTGATCTATCTGCCTCCTCCCCTCAAGTGCTAAGATTACAGGGACTAGAGAGGACTGCACCGGGTTTGTGTGGTACTGGGAGTGGAACCAGGACTCTTAGATGTTAAGGAAGCAAACATTCTACCAACTGAGCTACATCCCCAGCTTCTACATTGACTAAGTATACACTAAAGTTTAAATTAATAAATAGATCTACAAAAGCAAACCTAAGGTGATATTTTTTGTTTTTTTTGTTTTTTGTCTGGTTGGTTGGTTGGTTTTGGTTTCTTGAGACAGGGTTTCTCTGTGTAGTCCTGGCTGTCCTGGAACTCACTCTGTAGACCAGGCTGGCCTTGAACTCAAGAGATCCATCTGCCTCTGCCTCTGCCTCCCAAGTGCTGGGATTAAAGGCATACGCCACCACCACCCGGCTTTTTTTTTTTTTTTGAGACAGGGTTTCTCTGTGTAGCCTTGGCTGTCCTGGCCTAGCTCTGTAGACCAGGCTGACTTCTTAAGTTACAAAGATCTGCCTGCCTCTGCAAGTGCTGGGATTGAAGGCCCATACCACTATTGCCCATCCCAAAAACTGGATTATCATATGATATAGGTGAGTTTTTAAGTTGATTTGTTGAACTTGTTAATTTTCAGTATGCAGTCAAAATGTTTGCATTATATCGCCTACAACTGATTAAAATTCATGTCAACTGGGAAGGTTGTCCTTGAGATGCCCTGACTAGCCTTTCAAAATGTTCAATACATTTTTCTACTTTGAATTCTGATCATGGCCTGATTGGGGACTATGTCTAAACAATTTCTTTGTAAATGATACCTTGAGGGCTGGGTGACGCTTCAAGCTGCTGGGAGAGACTGTATGAGTACACTGATGTGAAATGTTGGATTTATGATGTCACTTTCTCTTTCTTCTTGAGTTCTCTTAAATGTGTCTCCACCCCAAAATACTTCAACACATTGTTAGTGGTTTTGGTTTTGTTTTAAATTTTATTTGATGTGTATGGATATTTTGCCTGCTTGTATGTCTACATTGTGTGAGTGTGCCTGCTGCCTAAAGAGACCAGAAGGATGTCTGTCATATTCCTTACAACTGGGTTTGTAGACAGTTATGAGCAAGATATGTGTTCTAGGAATTGAATCTCAGTCCTCTGAAGAGCAGCCAGTGCTCTTAGCTTCTGAGCCATCTCGCCAGCCCATTTTAAAGTATTTTGTTGTTGTTGTTGAGTTTTTGTCCCCCCCCCCCACAGGGTATAGCCATGGTTGTCCTGGAACTCTGTAGACCAAGCTGACCTTGAACTCAGAAACCCGACTCCCAAGTCCACCACTGCCCGGCTCCCATTTAAAATTTTTTATTATATGTATATGTGCCATAGTTTAAGTGTGGAAAGTCAGAGGACAACTAGTGGGAGTTTTCTCCACTATTCTTTATGGGAGCCCTAGGAATCAGACTCAGGCTGTCATACTTAGTGACAACAGTACCTTTACCTACTGATTTCCCTTACACACACACACACACACACACACACCTGCCCTTTCAGTTCTGGGGATCAAGCAATATTCCGTATCTATGCTAAACAAGTGTTGGATCTCTCCCAGCTGTGAACCTCCCGTCTTACCATTGGTCAGGTTAGCTTGAATTTTCAGTTCTCTGAGAAGACTAGTCATATCAGATCATATGGGTTGTACTTTTTTTTTTAAAAGACTGGGTCTATTATATAGTCTTGCCTGTCCTGGAACTTACTGTGAAGACCAGGCTGGATTCAGACTCAGAGATCTGTCTGCCTTTTCTTCCCAAATGCTGGGCTTAAATGCATGTGCTACCATGCCCAGCTTATAGTTTTGGTTTTTTTTTTCTTTTTTTTTTTTCCAGATAAGATTTCTCTGTGTAGCCCTGACCGTCCTGGAACTCATTAGTCCAGGCTGGCCTCAAACTCAGAAATCTGTCTGCCTCTGCCTCCCAAGTGCTGGGATTAAAGGCATGTGCCACATTGCCCAGTTTATAGAGAGTTTTTAAAAGAGAGCAGAGTAATTGAAATAGAGTTGTGTATTGAACATATATGGGGGCTTTCTCAGGTGTTAGCATTAGTTTTATTAAGTATACCTATGTAGGTGGTCATAAACAAATTTCTCCAAGTTACCAATTCTATCACTAAGTGGTGTTTTCCATTCCAAACTGTATGTAGTTTAATAAATTGGACTGAAATAATTTCCATATGAGGAACATAACTACATTGTGACATTCTTGTTTAAAGTGAATAACAAAAACAGGAGAAATAATGTGTATTACAAAGCTAGCAGTAGGCTTTTATATGTAATGTACAATGTACAGGAAGCATTTGTACTGCCTTGGGTTGAATACCATCTGTTCCCTGTGCTTTCAGTGCTGAATGAAATTGGGGAGAAAGTGAAAGGAGAGGTGGGAAGGAAAAGGAAGTTAGGGAAAGAGGAAACAGCTGTAAGGTAAGAAAGGCCCAGGCTGGTGAGATAGCTCACTGGGTAAGAGCACTGACTGCTCTTCCAAAGGTCTTGAGTTCAAATCCCAGCAACCACATGGTGGTTCACAACCACCTGTAAAGAAACCTGACGCCCTCTTCTGGTGTATCTGAAGACAGCTACAGTGTACTTATTTATAATAATGAATAAATCTTTGGGACAGCCTACAGGGCAAGCAGGGTTGACCGGAGTGACCGGAGGTCCTAAAAGTCAATTCCAACAATCAGATGAAGGTTCACAACTACCTGTACAGCTACAGTGTGTATTCATATACATAAAATAAATAAATAAATAAATCTTTTTAAAAATTTATTAAAAAAAAGAAAAAAAGAAAGGCCCGATATAGATTATAAAACAAAAATGGAGGGCTAGATCAGGCCTTGAGACTAGATAGCTAGTTAACTTCTGTCAATTGAGAAGAGCCTTGTATACTTTGAGACGATAGGTACTTCAAAAGCAATAGCTAATCTCTGTACCATAGTAACTAGTTCATTGAGTCAAACACTATCCTGCCCTCCCAGAATTTCTACAGACTGAGCAGAGAGCCTCTTGCCAATGTGCACACAAACTAAGGGTCATATATTTTGATGACAGGTATATATTTACAATTTAAAGAGTAAATGGGGGGGGGATGCTGAGTACAGCTTCTGTCACTGTGTAGCAATAGCTACTGCACCTGCCTTTTCATATCATTTATGACTGAAATAGGTAACAAAATGTGGTAGCTTGTAGTTCAGAGACTCATGGTCAAACCTTTTTGAAGATTTATTTTTATGATTGCTCTATCTGCATGTATGCCTGCATGTCAGAAGAGAGCATCAGAACCCAATATAAATGGTTGTGAGCTACCATGTGGTTGCTGAACTCAGGACCTCTGGAAGAATAATGCTCTTAACCACTGAGCTGCCTCTCCAGCCCCTGAAACCTTTTTTTTTTTTTTTTTTTTTTTTTTTTTAAGATTTATGAGTACACTGTAGCTATCTTCAGACACACCAGAAGAGGACATCAGATCCCATTACAGATAGTTGTGAGCCACCATGTGGTTGCTAGGAATTGAACTCAGGACCTCTGGAAGAGCAGTCAGTGTTCTTAACTGCTGAGTCAGATCTTAAGTTTACCTGGTCTTCTGTTGCCCTCAGTTGCCTTGTTTTCTAGACCAGAATAGCTTTTTTCAGATCCTAATCTGACTAGTCTGTCACTTCAGGACTTAGGTTGTTGCTGTTCACATCTTTAGCCCAGAGAGAGAGAACTTGGATAGGTTCCTGAACACTGGTTTCATGATTCCCTGTTTCATTCACTACCAAAAATTGAGGGACAATCCACCTCAGCAGACTGAAAATCTAATTGGCCCAGAAGAAGAGAAACTGAAGAGAACTGTTGAAGTAAAGGTTGTTCACTAAAAAGCTTGGCTTTAGCCGGGTGGTGGTGGCACATGCCTTTGATCCCAGCACTTGGGAGGCAGAGGCAGGCAAGGCAGATTTCTGAGTTCAAGGCCAGCCTGGTCTACAGAGTGAGTTCTAGGACAGCCAGGGCTATGCAGAGAAACCCTGTCTCAAAAAAACAAAACAAAACAAAACAAAACAAAAAAAAAAGCTTAGTTTTATTCCACTGGATAGAAACATTTGGAGAGGCACTACAATTAGGAAACTATATGTGACTAGCATTTTTAGAATGGTGGCATAATACAGGTTAACTTCATTTTATTCTCAGTATATTTGGTGTAGAAGCAATAGCCACTGAGAAGGGTCCCATCTCTAAACAACTTTGAAGGTTTTGATGACAACTGAGACTGAGCTTTGCGGTTTAATCAGTCGTACTAGTTTGTAGGACTGTTAAGTCATCCATTGCTCTAGGGACCTAGGGCATCTAAGGGCAGTGAGGAACAGGTGTCCAAAGGAGAAATGTTGGTGCCTGCATGTGTTTTCCAGATGTATTGAATTTCACGTAGTGTATTTTTGACGTCTTTCCTGATGTGGCCTATGCTGTTTTGCTTGTGTTCAGTATTCCTTCTTGCTTACTGCTGCTTACTGAGGATTAAGTCTAAGGCTTTTTTTTGGGGGGGGGGTCCGAGATTGGGTTTCTCTGTGTAGCCCTGGCTGCCCTAGAACTCACTCTGTTGACTATGCTGGACCCAAACAGAGACTCACTACCCCTGCCTCCCAAGTGCTGGTATCAAAGGCATGTGCCACCACTGCCTAGCTTAGAGAAGAGCTCTACCACTGAGTTATACCTCCAGCCCTTATTTGTTGGACATTGTATCATCCAGGAATAAAATGGAAGCTAGCATTTTGACATAAATGCTTTATTGGTGAAACTGATGGGTATATTGTTGACTTTTGACAGAAAGTTAAGGTGATGTGTTTCTGTGAGCTTAGAAAGTCTTGGGTCATAACCTTTGTAAAAAATGGGTTTTGATCACGTTCTCTCAAATACCAGCCGAACTCTACTAAACATGTGAGTAGAATTGTTCCTTGTGACTATTCTAGCTGCCAAGGAAGTTAAATAGGTATTCAAGAATAAAGATTTTTTTTTTGTTTTGTTTTGTTTGGTTTTTGGTTTTTCAAGACAGGGTTTCTCTGTATAGCCCTGGCTGTCCTGGAACTCACTCTGTAGACCAGGCTGGCCTCGAACTCAGAAATCTGCTTGCCTCTGCCTCCCAAGTGCAGGGATTAAAGGTGTGTGCCACCACTGCCCATCAAGAATAAAGAAATCTTTATCTTTTTCCTTGCCAGTTAAAACAGACCACTAGCAATGACACTTTAGAGTGGTTATCCAGTAGATGGGGAGGAGAGTACTTCTGCTGTCCTTCTAGGCAAGCCTTCCCTTTTTATCTGACAAGGGTATACTTTCTCCCATGATTGTATTGAGGCTGATGTTGAGGGGTGACAATTGTTTATGGCCAGTACTTTTGGTACTCACTCCCTCCACCCCTCAAGCAGCCCTAGCAGAGCTGTACTGTAACCCAGGTTAGTCTCAAACACTCAACAATACTCACTCTCTGGCCTCCTAAGTAGAGCAGCTGTAGAACTGTGCCACCACACTCGACAAATCTGGTTGGTTGTTATTTGGGAGCTTTTGGGTTTTGTTTTCCTTGGTGTGTACTTGTATATGAGTGTATGTATATGTATATGTGCTTCAGCACACACAGGATACCTCCTAACTTGACAATTTGAGTTTTTTCCTTTTTTTTTTCTTCCTCTCTCTCCTCTCTCTCTCTTCCCCCCCCCCCCCCAATATATATATATATCTGAGACAGGGTCTCTACCTCTGGAGGACTGCATACTGAGTTTTCAGGCCCAAATTTAATCTCTGAACCAGTAAAAATATTTACCAAGCACCTGTTACATTTAGGAGTATTCTAGGAATTTTCAACATACACTTTTCATTTAGTGTAGAGGTTACCTTTGTGGGATAGGTATTTTGTTCTCATTGTTTAGAACTAGGTGGGTGATAGGTTATACAGCTCTAGGTGAAAGGGGAATCTGAACAGGGTGAATTTGGAAGATGACTTATTTGGGATGGATGCAGATACAGTTGTTGGTTTGTGTAGACACTGAAGAGTTGAGACATTTGCCTAAGAGTAATTCCATTGATCCATTCACTGAAAGCTGATTTTAATAATGTACTTTATGCAGACATTTATTATCTTGACTGAGCTTCAATATAAGGTCTGTGGAAACAGGACTTTGAAGGAGAACTCATTTTATTTATGGTTTTTGTTTCTTTGTTTTCAAGACAGGGTTTTTTGTTGTAGCCCTGGCTATCCTGGAACTCACTCTGTAGACCAGGCTGGCCTCAAACTCAGAAATCTGCCTGCCTCCGCCTCCCAAGTGCTGGGATTAAAGGCATGAGCCACCACTGCCCGGCTTGTTTGTTTTAGAATATTCTCCTAAAGGTAGAAATTCCCATTTTAAGGATGGATTCCTTGGTCCTGCTTGGATTGATTATATTCCTGTAACAGTTGAATCTGGTTGGTTTTGAGTACATGTTCCAAACTTTAAAACACTTTTCCTTTATTAAAAATATCTAATATTTAAATTCATAAAAATGTTTTTGGAACTGAAGAGATGGCTGCGATGGTTCAGTGATTAAGAGTACATACTGCTCTTGCAGAGGACCTGGATTCAGTTCCCAGCACTCACATGGCAGCTCAACTGCTTGTAACTCCAGTTCCCAGGGGATTCAACACCGTCTTCTGACCTCCTTGGGAACCTGCTTTACACACACACACACACACACACACACACACACACACACACACACACCATAATTAAAAGTACAACTTAAACTTTAAAAAGATGGTTAATTTCCCTTTAAAGCAAGATTTTGGGGGAACAATCAGGAATTCTGATTTTACCTTATGGTAGAGATTTAATTAGTCATTTCCCCTAAAATCCTAACTCTTCTGTATGACAGCTTAACTGTTTTCACTTGACCTCTATTTCCTGTTTATGGGGAAAACACTACTGAGAGGTGCTATGACAAAAAGTGCTGGGGAAGGGGTTTCTAGATCCCAAAATAAGTATAAGAAACCCCACAGTATTAGCATAAGAATCATATTTATTAATCCTGAAGCTTTATTTTGATTATTACAGTTTGAAAGAGAAGCGGCTATACATTGGAGGAGAGAGCAGACAGAGACCTTGAAGGTGAATCTTCTAAGGCAGGGAAGAAGCAGAGACTTGTATGCATTGAATCAAAATACAAGAACATACTATGTCCAAGGTCAGAGCAAGAACATATTTTGTCTTGTTTCTTGGGTTTGCAAGTTAGCTCTCTCCTTAGTTTACATGTATATGTAAACATACACTTCCTGAAACATCAAATGAGACTGACAGACACAGGGGACGGGTAGCAGTTTAGCTCAGGGATATATCAGAAACTCATTTTCTGTCCCCTCCTGTCTTAGGCTGACCAATTCTCTGGTGGTTACTGCTACTAATCCATCCAAACTGCTGGACTTCTTCATACCCAAGGTCTTCAGGCAATATTTACTGGGAAGTCAACTCTAAAAGGAACCAGACATCATTTCCCAGCCCTTTTATTCTGGTGACTGATGGAAGGGTGGGAGGAAAAACATGAATTACCATACCTCTTCAGTTTCCATTCCCATAGAATTTTGCAACTATGCTAATTGGATCAGTCATTAATACACACGCACACGCACACATGTGTATTTATGTATATATTGGGGGAAGTTGAAGATATGTCTTTTATTACAACTGTCTGGAGGGGAGAAGAATCCATTTGAAATATGTTGAAGTCCTGAAATAATGTGCCCATCTGAGTAGTTTTTTTTTAAAAAAAACAGTTTATAAAAATACCATAGATGGAGCCTGCCCCCTCATTTCCCCACCACAGATTTCTTGGACTAGATACATGTTTAATAATAGTTTGTCTCTGATATTCACAGTAGCTACCTCTATGTGAGGAAAGGATAGAAAACATTCAAGACATCATATGGGCTTATGATCTACAGATTCCAACCAGTAGCAGTGGCTGACTCCTACACAGAAGACTGGGAGCTGCAAACAGGCTGGGGTCACCTCAGTGACATCTGACGCTGTCCAACCAGAAGTCTGACTCGTGTCTGTGTGTGTGCTGCAGGAACTGAAAAATGTACTAAAGGACTAAAATCTTTTGCCTCTATACTTTATCATTTGTTTTTATTGTTTGTTTTTAATCCTGGCGGGAGAGGGGTTTTCAAGTAGAATTTCCTATATCTGGAAAGAAAGAGAAGGATGGGGAAGCACGGTCCCGTCACCCAAGAATAACCCAGTAATGACATCTGAACGCGTAGGAAGTGTTTCCCTCTACACTAGGAGGTTCTAAGGCTGTACCCTAGTGGAATTCCCTGCTCAAATTGGAAGACCACGCAAAGGGTGATGGCGATATCATAGCAAGAGCGCTGAGGGCTTAGCTGGTCAGGAATGAAATACCCGAGGGTAGGGGCCACTAGAAGCCAGCATCCTTGTTCGTAGGTGGAAGCTGTGATGTGCTTGACCCACTGAAGAGCCAGGTGACCGACCGGAGCTCTGATTGCCGCTGAGGGAATGAGAGGGACGCGACGCCGCTGGGTACCAAGTCAGAGTCACGAGAGGCAGCCCAGCTGTGCCCAGCGGGCCAGCGCCAGACCCTGGCGTCCTCCATCTTCTCTCCTGAGCTCCCCCTGCTCCAGCTGCCTGAGCCACGGACCGCAGCAACACACACCCCCGCGGGGGGGGACGCCGCGCCCCATCCCCGCCCCCGGCCCCACCCCAGCCCCCGCGCGGGCGCCCTGACCCCACCGCCCGCGGGCACTGGCTGAGCTCCGAGGCGGCGCGCCGGCGGCGAGGACGCCCGGAGGGGGTCGGAGCGGCTGGGGGCGGCGGCGGCCGGGCCGGGGCTCCCCCCCCGCCCGCGCTCGCCGCCGCGGTGGTGCGTCCCGGAGGTTACCGGAAGTGGCCGCGCTCGGCGCTGCCATGTTGAGGAGCCGCCGCTGCCGCTGCCGCCGCCGCCGCCGCCGCTTTGTTGTCGCCTCCTCCGCCTGAGGAGGCTCCCCGAGCGGGGGGAGTGGGGAGGAGGGGGGTCGGCCGCCGCAGCCATGGAGGCCAACTGGACCGCGTTCCTGTTCCAGGTACTGGGGGCCCCGGGGGGGCCGGGGGGCCAGGGGGGCCGGGCCGGGCTCGGGCGGGCGCTCCTCCCCTCCCGGCTCCGCTCTCCGGCCCGGCCTTAATCCCCCTTTGTTTTTCCGCCCGCCCGCTCCGGCGGAGCCGGGCCGCTGGGGTGAAAGGAGGCGGCCTCGCGGAGTGCGGGGGAGAAGCAGGCCTCGGGGTGAACCCGGGCCCCCCCAAGCACACACGCACACACACACCCTTCCCTCCCGCCCCGAAGGGGAAGGGAGGAGGCCGGCCGCTGTCACCACCCCGCGGCCCAGAGAAAGGAGGGCGCCGGGCCGCTGTGTAGCGCGGGCCGCTCGGCCACTGCGCGCCTGCCCGGGGCCGCGCGGCGCAGCGAGGGGGTCTCCGGGTCCCGCTCCGAGTCCCCATCCATCTTTCGCTCGCGCTCTTCGCGTCACCTCTCTTTTTGTGTGTGTGCTTGTGTGTTGACTTTCTGACCCTCCTCCCACAACCCGCGAATAGCGGGTATCTCTGGCTTCGCCGCCACTCCCCCTTCTCGCCGCCCCCTCGGGTGTACCCAACAGGGGGTGTTGCGAGCGTGGTTCCCCTCTGCAAACTTTTCTCCGTTCTTAGCCCAAGTCCTAGGCGAGCCCTGGCAGCTGGTCCCCTCGCCTCTGTCCAGCTCCTGCGGTCCCATTGAGCTTGGGGAATCCCCGAGCCGGCGGGGCCGGGCGGGGGCGGGGAGCGGCGGGGGACGGGACTCCTGCAGGCCCGACCTTCCCCGGAGCGCGTCTCGCTGGTCTCGCTAGTCTCGCTCCGCGGCCCGCTCGAACGTTCGCTCCGGCCCAGTGGGCGACTGGAAGCGGAGAGGGAGCGCTAAGTCCGCTTACAAAGACCCCAGATGAGTCACTCATGGAGTGTGGGGGTCTTTGCTTCTTTTTTTTTTTTTTTTCTTTTTTTGCCAGAAACTTCAAAGCTAGTGTTAGCGGATACTTCAGCCATACCCTTCCCCTGCCACTTTAATGTGGGACCCCTGTTTGGAACTTTTTTACCCCCTGCTTTCCTTCTGTTTGCAAATGCATTGATGAGCAACAGAGATGAGCACAAGCAGAAACTTCAGAATTGAAGGTTAGGAAGCTGGTCGTTTTTAAAATGTGTCCTTCCCACCTCCCTCTTTTGAGTTTTCCTGAATACTTCGTGAAATTCCAAACGCGTAGCTTGAGCGCTTGAGACCTTTGGAACTGAAGAATCTTCAAAAGATTATACTCTCAGCATCTGGTCCCATCCCGGTGGAGTTAATCTAGGGAATTGGAGAATTCAGAATTACCCATTGTGTAATCTGGCGTGTCCTATTAAGACATATTCCAAATGTGGGCATTTTTATTTTAAGTAATTATTGAAATAAATGGACTTACTAAAGTTGGAAATTCTTAAGATTTTGCAACACCTGAACGTCCCACTTTATCATCCTGATCTAGTATTAGTTTTATTGTGCTTTAAGGAGCTTGTTAATAAAGTGATGGTCAACTTACAAATGCATTGGTAAAGAAGTAACAGAACTAGCTGGCATGAGGGCCGGTGCAAAGATGGCGAATGCTTTCTATTAGAAGAAGCCCACAAAAAGCCCACAAATGATCCTTTTACAGTAAAGGACTGATAAGCCCTAGACGTAGTTTAAACAGTATTAGACTGGGTGCTGTAAACTTGATGGAGGCTGAACAAAGCAAGTCCTTTATGTAAAGGAGAAACCCATAGTTCATCTTTGGGAAGTTAGTTGAAAGATCCTACAAAATACTTTTAAAAGCTTTTTAAACTATTCTTTTCCCAGATAAAGCTAATGCCAACCTATTATTTTTTTTCCACCTGCTGAGGAGATGTGAAAGCTCATATTTAATCCTAGACATGCAGCATGTGCTGTGAAAAATCTTTGAAGAGCTGTAATTTAGAGCTGAGGACAGTGAGTAAAGAAAGCCCTTTGTATTGAAAGGTGGCATAGACACGCAGTTCTAGTGCTCAGTGACCCCACCAGGGAAGATACACAGGTAAACTCCGTGTCTGGGAGCACCATGTTGAATTTATATCTTTAAGCAAGTTTTATTAACCTGCCTGCTTACCAGATAAACATGGTGGGAAGTGAAAGTGTAGCTCTTAAAATATTTGATGGATGATTCGTACAGGACATTCAAGAGATGACTCACCGATGCTAATTTGTTTCGGTACAGAATCTTTTACCCTCTGGCAGCGGAGATTTCATGGTTCCACATCCTACCACCCTAGGTGATGAAATAACATTTCTGGTTTTGTTGTTGTTGTTTGGTTGGTTGGTTGGTTGGTTTTGTTTTGGCTTGTTTGTTTGTTTGTTTGTCAATCCCAGAGAAAGGGAAGCTTGGGCAGGGTGAGAGCTGTGCACCTGAGTTAGAAGATGCAATTTAAACTTTCATGTGATGATGCTAGTCAAATAAAAGCTTACTGAGAACTTATATTTGAGAAATAAATCCCTTCACTGAAAGGCAGGCTGTGGTTGTTATTTCACTCTCCCTCAGAGAACAAGTTGAGGAAAACTGGCTTTCTTAGCCAGCGGGAAGTGTGGGCTCCTAGCAGTCTTCAGAGAGTGATTCTTCTAGTGGTGCTATAGCATTTAGAGACATAGGGGCCTGGCGTGGCCCTCGTGAGTGAGCATCAGTGATGCTGTAAACCAGTTTGTACCGCACAAACATCTGAATTGATGAATGACAGTTCTTCAGTATCCCATCCTACTAATGGCTGTTTAGAATTGAAGAATAGCTCAGATGTTGTAAGTTTGAACTTTGTCCAGAAGATTTGCATTCCGCAGCGTCTGATCTGTTAGCCTTTGAAATTGTATATCCCGAGCTAGCTTCAGCTCTTAACTGTTTGCAGTCTGTATGGAAACTTGGGTATCCTGCTTGGCTCGAAAGAGAGTAAGATCAGAGACCAAATTCTGATGTCACCCGGGTGGGTAGACCCCACGTTCTAAGAGCTGCACAAATTAAATGGGAATGAGCTATAATTCAGTAACCCATTAGTAGCTACAATTTCTGAGTATCATTCTAGAACTTGAAAGACATGTAAGTCAAAAATTGTTAAGTTCAGACCACTACCTTTGGACACCTTGCCTCCTGACCTTTGGGGGAGACTGGTTCCAGGCATAGCCTCTGACTTCTCATTAGGTGAACGCGTGGGGTAGATGTTCCTGACAGTCAGAGGAGGAGCTCTGCCAGCCTCCTTGGGCATTTGCTGTTTTGTTTTCTGTGTCTTTAATCAACTTAGCTAATCAAGTGACTATTCAAGAGTGTGATGGTAAGAAAAACTGAAGTGTCTAAGATGGTGAGATGGGCTCTTCCTAGATGTAGCATATAGCTTAAAATATGTGAAACTTTTAGCTTTATCCTTTTAGGATTATAAAACTTGAGTACTTGGGTTCATTGTCAAGTATTTCAAAAATAATGTTGGTAAAGAACAACATATTAGGGAGAGCTATTTCAAGAACTTTTTCCATCATTTTCTAAAGTTTCCGAACAGTGGTCTGGCTCCAGTCTTGAAGTAGAGAAGCACATCATGACAGCATATATCCAATACCTTATCCAAGCCAGTGGATGTGCTTGCAGTTTAGGTTTTCTTTTATTAGTGTTGATTAAGGACACAAACTCTAGTGGAGGATTCGTGATCTCAGAAACAACTGGCAGGTGTTTTGCCACCTTCCCAGATGCCTTCCCAGTTGATAAATGGCAGCTTTCATTTCAGCCAGATCTCGTAGTAGCGTTAAGTGATGAGCTTTCTAAGTAAACTTAATAGTTGGTATATGTCTTCATAGAGTTCCATTCCTCTCGTTGCTTAGCAGTCCTGTTCTCAATCACTAGTTTTCTCTTATAGAGAGGGAGAGAACTTGGTGCTTTTTCTGTCCTGAGTAACAGACAGTAGATGATTGTGTTAGTCATATACAGAGTTTGTATGTTGATGTTAAATACTTAGTGTTGCATTTCATTTTTTTTTTTTTGACAAGTTGTTTAAACTTGGTTTCTGTATTGACAGTCAAAATGCACAGTGGTTTCATTAACTAATACATCCCTCATGAGTCAGGGTACTGTATACTTTAGTCAGCTGTTTGAAAGTATGATTGCTGTCAGCAGTGTAGATGCAAAAACATTTTGATCAGCTACAATTTTCATTGTTTTGTACCTAGAGCTCTTGAGAGTCTCTGCAGCTCTGTTACAGAGAGCAAGAGAACAGCTCACAGACTCCTGGACTGTCTCTTCTGCTCTCCTGTCTGGGGCATGTTGAATGGTTAAGGTCACAGTGGAGGCTCAAATTCTCAAGTGTCAATGTTTGGTTCTAGGCCCACGAAGCATCCCATCACCAACAGCAGGCAGCGCAGAACAGCTTGCTGCCCCTCCTGAGCTCTGCTGTGGAGCCCCCCGATCAGAAACCGTTGCTTCCAATACCAATTACTCAGAAACCTCAGGCTGCACCGGAGACATTAAAGGATGCCATTGGGATTAAAAAAGAAAAACCCAAAACTTCGTTTGTGTGCACTTACTGCAGTAAAGCATTCAGGGACAGCTATCACCTGAGGCGCCATCAGTCCTGCCACACAGGGATCAAGTTGGTGTCTCGGGCAAAGAAAACCCCTACCACGGTGGTTCCCCTTATCTCCACCATTGCTGGGGACAGCAGCCGAACTTCGTTGGTTTCAACGATTGCAGGCATCTTGTCAACAGTCACTACATCTTCTTCGGGCACCAACCCCAGCAGCAGCGCCAGTACCACAGCAATGCCTGTGCCCCAGTCTGTCAAGAAACCCAGTAAGCCTGTCAAGAAGAACCACGCCTGTGAGATGTGTGGGAAGGCCTTCCGGGATGTGTACCACCTCAATCGGCACAAGCTTTCCCATTCGGACGAAAAGCCCTTCGAGTGTCCTATTTGTAATCAGCGCTTCAAGAGGAAGGACCGGATGACTTACCATGTGAGGTCTCATGAAGGAGGCATCACCAAACCCTATACTTGCAGTGTTTGTGGGAAAGGCTTCTCAAGGTACTGCATTTTGCTTTGCTTTTACATTATGGTATTAGTGAGCTTGAGTTTGTGTCTGTGATCTAGGTTCATGTGAGAAGATGTGTGAGCAGGTCTACAGTATTAGAGGAGGTTGCTGATTAGTATTATGTGCTTAGGTTTAACTCTGGTTTGGTATGATTGACAAGTGGAGACATGGCATTTAACCTGTTATGTCATTTAGGAGGTACTTTGGTAGCTCCGGGCCTTCATTTGGCACATGGTTTCTTATAACGCCAAATATCCCACCAGTGTTTAGTTCCATTGGAGAACCAGATATAAGGATCACTGTGCAAATCAAAGAAACTTTCCTGTTAGTTGGGATGCCCTTGGATTTTCTTTTCTTTACTCTTTTATGTATGCAGTATTCTGCTTACATGTATGCCTGCAGGCCAGAAGAAGGCACCAGATCTCATCATAGATGCTTATGAGCCACTATGTGGTTGCTGGGAATTCAGCTCAGGTCCACTGGAAGAGCTCTTAACCTGGGCCATCTCTCCAGCCCGATCTTGGATATTCTTAATGCAACTTTTAGGAGGATCGTCCCCCTCCCCTCCCCATTTTTTATGTGTGTATTATTTCATTAAAAAGAAAAAAAGCTTTTAAGAATTGACACAGTGGTAGTTACTCCTGGTATTGGAACTAAAACTTTGAGTGTTTGTGATTGTGATTGTAAAGAATCAGGACTTAGTAAGTCTGAGGAAAAAGAACAGGTGAGGGATTGAGGTTTGTGTTTGTGATGTGAGAGGTAAGGAGATTTGCACGGAGGGCTGAGGGAGTTGGTAATTCTTGCTTTCTGCAGAATGTTCCCTGTAGTCTGCCAAGGTGCAGTGTCACATAAGTAGCATTCTCTCTGAGGGTTCCATTACATCTTCTGTTTGAAACTCTTTTACAGGCCTGACCACCTAAGCTGTCATGTAAAACATGTGCATTCAACAGAAAGACCCTTCAAATGCCAAGTAAGAGTTAAAATGACTTATCCTCACATAGCATTTGGTGCACATTATCCAACAAGTCGGAGCCAGTCAAATCTTGCGCTCCTTGAATAGTCTTCAAGTCACTGATTGGAGTGAATGTGGTTCATTGGAATTCTAGTTTTATAATATGTATGACAGTATATTTTTATAATAAAAGACGGTTTTTAAAACATAAGTATATTGTTTTGTGTAGCTACATTTTATGTAGCTCCCTTTCCTTAAGCAATGGCAATTTTTGATGTTAGAGGGGAAATATTTTTTATAAATTAAAAAATGTATATGTATATATACCTAAGTGTATGATTGTGTACCATATGTGAACAGAAGCCTTAGTAGGTTAGAAGAAGGTATCAAGGGCTGGAGAGACAGCTCAGTGGTTAAGAGCACTGAGTGCTCTTCCAGAGGTCCTGAGTTCAATTCCCAGCAACCACATGGTGCCTCACAACTGTCTGTAATGGGATCTGATGCCTTCTTCTGGTGTGTCTGAGGACAGCACATAAAATTAATAAATAAATCTTTAAAAAAAAGAAGAAGAAGAAAAAGAAGGTATCAAGTCTCCTGGAATTAGAGTCACAGATGGTTGTGAACCACTACATGGGTGCTAGGAACTGAATGTGCGTCCTTTACAAGAGCAGGCAGTGCTCTTAACTGCTAAACCATGTTGTCAGTCTCTTTTGTAATTTTTTTTTTAAGATTTGTTTTTTTTTATGTTCTGCATATGAATATTTGCCTTATATATACTTATATATGCACTGTGTGCATGCCTGGTGCCCGAGCAGGGCAAAAGAAGTTGTCGGATCCCCTGGAACTGGGATTACAGATGCTCCTGAGCCACCATGTGAGTGCTGGGAGCTAAACTAGGGTCTTCTGCAAGAGCAGCCACTGTTGTTTGTTTGTTTGTTTGTTTGTTTGTTTTTTCGAGACAGGGTTTCTCTGTGTAGCCCTGGCTGTCCTGGAACTCACTCTGTAGACAGGCTGGCCTTGATCTCAGAAATCCACCTGCCTCTGCCTCCCAAGTGCTGGGAGTAAAGGAGTGCGCCACCATCGCCCTGGCACCACTGTTCTTAAACAACAACCATCTCTCCAGCCAAAAGAAGGGGGTCCTTTTATAGTGCATTTTCTGTTATCACTGCACTGGGATAACTGTATTTTCTGGATTTTTGGATGTTGTTACCAAATTGGAAAATTAAAAATTATATATTTAGATTAGTGATTTTATTTGATATAAATTGTGATAATGAAAAAGCTAAGAATTTTGCTAAATCAAATGACCGTTTTAGGCATTCCTGATCTTAGGCTGTTGCTGGATGTTCTTTAGTTTGCCTTTCATTTGTTCATTAATGACTCATTTTATTAAGTAAATGACTTGAATTCTAAGAAAAATCTAACTGGAGGAAGGATGCAAGTGCCATTGAGTGAATATTAGCTGTGTATCAGGCTCTTAATCTGCCAAGAATTTTGTGATAGCTGTTAACCCTGTTCCTTGAGACATCAGATAGGCTAACTGTGTTGTTCAGGATTGCACCGCTTAGTGATTTGCACAACTCAGTTTAAATCCAGGCTTTTTGTTTTCTATTGTTTTGTCCTTGCAGTGCTGGGAATTGAACCCATGAAGCAGGTACTCTATCACGGGGAGCCCCACCTCCAGCCCTAAATCTAGGTTTGACTGAGTGTGGGCCTCATATCTTTTCACTTCTCTGTGTTGATGTTTTCTTCCTCCAAATAGAAGCATCTAAAATTCACCAGATGTTTTAGTATGATCTGTGATTCTCAATAACATATGCAGTGAAAATTATACTAGTTCAACCAGCTTGCTGATATGGGTAGGGGAAATGTGTAAAATATACGTACTTTAAAATGAGTTGAACAGGATAGTCTATATTTAAAAAAAGTTTTCCTCCCTCATGCAGACGTGCACTGCTGCCTTTGCCACCAAAGACAGACTACGGACACACATGGTGCGCCACGAAGGCAAGGTATCATGTAACATCTGTGGGAAGCTCTTGAGTGCAGCATATATCACCAGCCACTTAAAGACACATGGGCAGAGCCAAAGTATCAACTGTAACACATGTAAACAAGGCATCGGCAAAAGTAGGTCATGTTTCAGATTGTTTTGCATTTCATATTGATGGAAAGCTAGGATTTTTTGAGTATATCAAAGATAATTGTGACTATGCTCTCAGGATTGTATTAATGTTTCTCTTGTTTCCTCCTATCACCAAAATAGCATTGGAGAGAGCATATTGGTATTGGAGCAGTGCTTTAAATACATGTATGCAAACAACAGTGTTACACTCTCCATTCATTTGCTTCTATTCCATACTTGTCTACTGCTAATTATACCACGGAGCAGAATTTCATCCCAGCTGTTTTCAGTGCTGTTGTTTGAGGCTTGATAAGAGCTCTGGTGCTTAGCATTGCAGCAGCCAAGTGTGGCCTTCACACCTGTATTCCTAGAGTGTAGAAGGTGGAAGCGGGACTATCAGAAGTTCAAGATCAGAGCTCACCGTAGAGTACATTTGAGGCCAGCCTGAGCTACATGAGACTGCATCTCAAAATAATATAGTATAATTTAATACAATAATAATAAACAAGCCAAGGATGGTGGCACATACTTATAATCCTAGCACCTGGGAGCAGGAATTGGGAGGATCAGGAATTTGAGACCAGCCTGGGCTACATGAGACCTTTTGTCAAAATGTGCATGTGCATGTGCATGCATGTGCACAAGTTCTCATGGAACTCAGAGATCTGCCTTCCTCTGCCTCCCAAGTACTAGTTTTATAGGTGTGTGCCACCACACTTGGCTAATTTTAATGTGTTTTAATCTCATCTACTTGTGCATCTTTGTGGGTCTGTTGGGTTCATTATCTAGCATGCTATACTTTATGAAAATTTACTTTTTTTTTTTAAAGATTTATTTATTATTATACATAAGTACACTGTAGCTGTCTTTAGACACACCTGAAGAAGGCATCAGATCTCATGATGGGTGGTTGTGAGCCACCATGTGGTTGCTGGGATTTGAACTCTCGACCTTCGAAAGAGCAGTTGGTGCTCCTATCCGCTGAGCCATCTCACCAGCCCCGAAAATTTACTTTTAATGTGTCTTTGCAATAAATGTTTGATAGATTATTAAATATCGAACCCATGCTAACATTGTCCAACTTCCTTTTTCAAAGATAATTCCTTTTTAATATAGCTAAGAATTATTTTCTTTCTTATAGTAGTTTTCTCTAGCTCTATAGATTATTGAAAATGATATTTAGTGGGTGTACACATACATCCCATAGTGAAGTATGGGATCAGAAGGAATTTTGGGGATTTGGTTCTCTCCTGCCACCAAAAGGTCCCAGGGATTGAGGTCATCAGGCTTGGTACCAGGTGCCTTTATCTGCTGAGCCATCTTATCGGCCTTATTTTCCTGATTTTTAGTGAACTTATTTGTATTGCTTGACATAGATACGTGGGGGAAAATGCACTCTATGTATTGCTGTGGGTTAAATGACTGTGGCTATAGAGGCACAGGGAGGCAAAGCATCTGGGTTTAGGTGTGTCCGTGGGGTTTTGGAACAGAGTCTTACTATATAGTCTTGGCTGGCCTAGAGCTCGCAATGTGGATCATCAGAGAACTCAGAGATCCATCTGCCTCTGCCTCCTGAGTCCTGGGATTAAAAGTGTGCCACCACACCCGCTTGGGTTTCTTTGTTGTTGTTTGTTCGTTTGTTTTTTGAGACAGGGTTTCTCTGTGTAGCCCTGGCTGTCCTGGAAACTCACTCTGTAGGCCAGGCTGGCCTCAAACTCAGAAATCCCCCTGCCTCCGCCTTCCACGTGCTGGGATTAAAGGCGTGTGCCACTACTGCCGGGCTTTTGCTGTTGTTTTTGACAGGGTCTTATGCTGAGAATGGAGCCCAGGCCTTTCTGCATGTTAGCTAAGCACTGTTACAGCTGACCTATATCTCTAGCTTTTGGATTTAAAAAACATGGCCACACTTTTTCAAGATAAACACAATGTTTGTGGTTTGTCTTTGGAATAGCGTGCATGAGTGAGGAGACCAGCAATCAGAAGCAGCAGCAGCAACAGCAGCAGCAGCAGCAGCAGCAGCAACAACATGTGACAAGCTGGCCAGGGAAGCAAGTAGAGACCCTGAGACTGTGGGAAGAAGCTGTCAAAGCAAGGAAGAAAGGTAAGAAGGGCTTTCAGTGCTGCACGCATGGCTCAGAAAAGGGTTAAATTGGGCTGGAGAGATGGCTCAGCCGTTAAAGGCTAGGCTCACAACCAAAAATATAAGAAAAGGGTTAAATTTAGTATTCCAGGTAGTGGGGAGGCGGGGGGGGTACAACAGTGTAGGAATCTAGCTTCACGGTGTTGCTTTACTGGACAGTGTTTAGTACAGTCTAGTTACTGGCAACAGAGCTTCCATTTAGGACTTTATTCCTGGGACATGTCCTCAGTGCTTCCTGCCTTGTTCTTCCTGTGGATTTACTTTTTGTTAGATACACAGTCAAAGCTAGGCACCTTTTTTCCCCCCTGTTTTGTTTTGAGGCAGGGTCTCTCTCTATAAACCTGGCTGTCCCAGAACTCTGTATGTAGACTAAGCAGGCCTTAAAAACACAGAGACGAGCCTGCCTTTGCCTCCCAAGTGCTGGGATTAAAGGTGTGCACCACAATGCCCATCATGGGCTCCCTTTTTAATTTTTAGAATATTCCCACCTTTTGGGGTGACTGGGCTGTCCTTGTATACATTCATTTTCTCATAGCTGATTTTCTGCTTCTTAGGGCTGGCCCTTCAGTGATTACTTGATGCGTAATTACTAGCCTGCTGTCTTTTGTCTTGGCTCTTGATCTCTCCTTTAGACCTTTGAAGGGCTGGCCCTACCTTAACATGTCTGCACCTCTGCTGCTGAGAACTTTGTATACAAGTTGAGAATAATGATATATGTGTAGTACTTGAAAGTAATATTATGAGGGATATTTTCACTAGAGAAGGAGTCGAAGTGTTTGAAGTCATAGTAAGAGGATGCTTGAGGGCTGGGGCACAGTTCAGTGGTAAACATTTCCCTTCTATGTACAGTACCAAAAGTTTGATCCTCTAGAGTGAAAAGAAGACTGGAGGGGAGGCAGGGAAGTGGCACCCGAGACAGAAACGCCTTCCTTTGAGCAGAGATGAGAAGAGCCCCAGCAGTGCACCATCACCCGGGAAGCAGAAAGCGCGTGTGCCTTCTCCCATTTCCACTCCATGCACGCATGTGTTCCTGCTGCATTTCAGTCTGTTCTGTTTGCTTTGCACAATAAGACTTGTTGAGCTCATCTTCTGACCTGCATTAAACAGAATGCTATTGTGTTCCTGTTTGTAGCTGGGTTGCTCTCTGTTAGTAATAGCACATTTTGGGAGAGAGGAGACTGCTATGTTGAAAAGCTAATGAGAATCTAAACATGCATCAGAAATGTCACTGTTTTGTTTGCTTTTGTTTTTTTGAGGCAGGGTCTCATGTATAGCCCTAGCTGTCCTGGAGCTCCCTATATAGACTAGGCTAGCCTCAAATCCAGAGATCTACACCTAGCCAGAAGTGTCCTTTAAATATTATACCTGAATAAATTTTAAATTCCCAAACCTGGATAAAAATCAGATAATCATTGAGGAAACTTTAACTTTATAAATTTCCCAGGCTCCATTTCAGTTTCTCTATTGAATATCCCAGCAATCTAATTTTTTTTTTTTTTTTTTTTTTTTTTTTTAATGAAGCCTCTCTAGCTGGTTTCCATCATTAGTCTTGTGTGGCAACTCTCAGTGTGTAGTGTGAAGCATACAGATAAGGTCATACCAATCAAAGAAGGGCTGTTCACTGACGTGAAGCGGTTTGACCCTGTGCACACCTCCAGCTGTCGATTTGAATAGGTGTCCAAGGTCTGTCTCCTTACTGCCATTTTATGGCATATTGATAGGTGGTGCTAAGTTTTCTTGAGGGGCAGTGAGATGGACTATCACCTTGTAGGGATTTTTTAAAGTTAAGATTTATTATGTATGTGTATGAATGTTTTGCTTGAGTATATGTCTATGTACCATGTGCATGCCAGGTGCCAGCAGAAGCCAGAATAGGCTTCAGATCTGGAACTGCAGCTACAGATTGTTCTGAGCCACCATGGAGGTGCTGGTAGAACCCAGGTTGCCGGCAAGAGTAACATGTACTCTTAACTACTGAGCCAGTTCTCTAGCCCCAGGAATCCTTTAAAGAACTATTCAGGCATTGCTGGGTAACAAGGACTGCAGTTTCTCAACACACCACAGGACTTCCTGGCTTCACTTAGTCCAACTTGATATGCTTAGTGGTGTGTGTGGTGTGTACAGTTAGATGATACTGGGCATGCAACAGATAATTCTATCAGCATTAGAAAGAAAAGGAAGTGGGAGTGTGAAGGAAAGAAAATGACGACAATACTGAGTAGTAGCTTTTCCCTTAATATAAGAAGCTTTATAAATTAGGCATGGTGGTGCATGCCTTTACTCCCAACACTGGGGAGGTAGAGGCAGGTAGAAGATCTCTGTGAGTTTGAGCCCAGCCTGGTCTACATAACCAGTTCTAGACCAGCAAAGGCTACATAGTGAGACCCTGACTGGAAAAGAAAAGAAACATTACAAACTACATTATTTATCTTAGTTTTCTTCTGACCCAAACACACACTGAAATAGTGTTGATCGTCCTTTATCTGTTTTAAAAACCAACAGAATGTGGCTTTACATCTAAGAAGCCCTAAACATGCTGTGTGCATGAGTACACCTCTGCTAGGTACAGTGTGCCTTCCGAGAGATCACTGGCACATCTCTGGTAGACAAGCTCTTTCCCACTGGCCTGCTAGTGGTGGACTCTTCACAGGAAAGGCTATAGAACTCAGGAGAACTACATGAAGGAAGGGAGAATGTTAGCCCTACCTAAAATCTCTGCTCCCCAGAATGTCTTGCAGAAGTTAACTGATGCTCTCAGCATCTCTGTGAGGTAGGTAAGTAAATCTGAAGGCAAAGTTAGGGCTGCACAAGTTGCTCAAGTCTTCCCAGGCATCAGAGAAGAGATCCATACAGTGGGGTCCCTGGCCCTGGATGTGCTCAGGAGGTCCTCGCTTTGTATTTGATCACTTGGTAGAAACTGTAATTTGATTTATTAAATGTTCTTTTTAATTAAGAGAACTTAGTTCAGAAGCTGAATATTGCTTATAGTTGTGAGAGTCTAAAGCCCCCCTTTTGTCTTCTCCTTTTAGAAGCTGCCAACCTGTGCCAAACCTCCACGGCTGCTCCGACACCTGGGACTCTCACTACTCCATTCAATATAACGTCCTCTGTGTCGTCTGGGACTATGTCAAACCCAGTCACAGTGGCAGCTGCAATGAGCATGAGAAGTCCAGTCAATGTTTCAAGTGCAGTTAATATAACTAGCCCAATGAACATAGGGCATCCTGTAACCATAACCAGCCCTTTATCCATGACCTCTCCTTTAACACTCACCACCCCAGTCAACCTCCCCACCCCTGTGACCGCCCCCGTGAATATAGCACACCCAGTCACCATCACATCTCCAATGAACCTGCCCACTCCTATGACGTTAGCTGCCCCTCTCAATATAGCAATGAGGCCTGTAGAAAGTATGCCTTTCTTGCCCCAAGCTTTGCCTACGTCACCGCCTTGGTAAACAGTATTATAAAGTCAAAATTTGGATTAAAGTAAATATTTACCAGCAACTTACCTTTAGTTGATTAAAGCAAAAAGCAGACTATGAAATTGGGAGGTTTTATTATGTTAGTTAATACGAGTGTAGTAGCTCCAGTTTTGCTGGGGTTGTTCAAAGTAGGGTATATGTGTAACTTATCACTGGACCACTTTAGTTTAATCAGAAACCCCTTTAGCTGACAGCATTGCTTAAACAGGATAGTAGCTGGCAAGGTGAAATGCCAGAATTAAAACCAATCATAAAATCCATTTCAAAATAAAAAAAGCATTATTTGTTTTTGTTATTGTTTTTTAATACAACAGAATCATTTTATTGTAAACACTAGCAGAGTTCTTCCCTCTGTACAAGGTGGATGGTTTTAACCTGGAGTTCTAAACCCACAGACTGAGAGCTAGTGTCGCATTGTCTGTGGTTTTGTTCATATGAGTGAATAGAGGCATTGTCATAATAAAATGCATTTCAGAGAATATGCATTTTACCTTTGGGAATATGTTAATTTCAGGCAGCATTCCCTATGGGAAAGGTGATACCAGCTCTGATATGCAAAGCATATGATAATTTATCATTCTAACTTCAACATATAATAGGGATTGTGACCTGATATTTGGAGATGTAAATATTGCTCAGCATATTAATCCTGATGGAATATAGCATTGTAGTTGACTTTTTTTAAAAAAAAAAACAAAAACAAAAACTTAAAAAAAAATACCCAACAAATTGTGTTTTGATGAGAAAAGGCTGCAGCTGACTGAGGAGAAGTCAAAGTGTGCACGCAGCAGGCTCCTAATGGGTCAGTGGATCCTGTTCAGGAGTAGTGAGAACTTCGAAACAGTTTAAATCTATTGCTTTAAATTGGAAGACATTGGAGGCACTGGGATGTGATATGCCCCTCTCTCTCCCAATCAACGTCTGTTGATGTTACAACAGGCACAGATGTGTTAGATGCTCACTAGAGTTTATGTCTTATATTAAATTGTATACAGTTTTTATTCTAACCACTAACTAGGTAGTATGCCCCTTCAGAACAAGCAGAGTGTATCTTTTCCCCCTCCTTCTGTTTAATCAAGTATTGTGCAGATTTGTTCAACTTTGTAAATATGGACATCACTTTTTTTTTCCTTTGAAAAAAAAAACACTTGTATCCGCTTTCTGGAGTTTTCAGGGAGGCAGCTGTCTGCATGCTCCATGGAAACCCTGCAATGATTGTGCACGTTGAGACATGTGCTTTTTGTTTCTTAGCGGGATGCTTTATCCCTGTACATACGGTAGAAACCAAAAGCTAGGGAAACAGATACTCTACACCATCATGCCACACTTCATGTTTTCAAAGCATCGTGTTAGAGAAGAGTTCATTCAAACCAAGAGGCTGTAATTGTTTTTTACATTGCAATATGTTTTGGGTCTTTTTCATTTTTAACCTTGCAGTTAAGAGATATGGAAATGAGTTTTAGCCCTGCAGAATGCATGCAGGACTGTCACACAAGATGACTTCCGTTTGTTTTTACCCCACTGTGTCAGTCCAAACATCAAAAGAGCATATGTCTGAGGCAGACTTCCTACATCAGGGACAGGTATCTGTGTGTCATTATACAAAACAGTTCTAGGGGGATGAACTACATAGTAAAAAAAATTAAAATAAATAGTACCTAGTGTAAAATAATTTTATAAATGATCTTTTGTACTTTAGGACATTAAATTGTACAACTTTTGTATATATAAAGCTTAGGAACTTTCTGTTTAGCAGGAAGGCAACACATTCCTACACTTTTAATGTATATGTTTGTTATAATGTCCATGTAAACATGCCCTATGTTTGTGCCTTTTAATTAGTTTGTCTCAATAAACAAAATGTAGAGAAAAATATGTAGCTATGACTTTGTTACAACAGTTCTTATCCACAGTTGAAAAATGGTTTGTTTTAAGTGTAGATCATTATGTGTGAGCTCCTGCAAGGGCTCATGGGGGAAGTCTAGGAATGGCACTGCCGAGACCCCAGAGGGCAGTGGTCACATGTGGAGGAAACCCTCATTTCCTGGCATGTGCTCTGCCCGCTGGGCCTTGTCATCTCTGTTGTGCTGGCAGTCATTGTCCTTATGGTCAGACAACCCAGGCTTCCTCCACAGTGGCCGAGGAGCAGTCCTCAAAGTGGGCAGGCATGGGCCCTTTCCCCAGGCTACAGCGTGGTCACAAGATCCTGAAAGTATTAGTTCTTACAGAAAAGAAAAAAAAAAAAGATATATACTAGAAATGGTTGTTTTATCAATTCATTGTAAACAGGAGTGAGACTTCATTGTATGACTTCAGTTAAAATGCTATTTTGTACGCATACTTTATTCACTTAAGAAGCTTGTCTGCAATAATAAAGCCACGTTGTGTCTTCTTTGGGGAGGGAGAGAGTTGAGGCAGAATGGGTAAGGGTAGGGCAAAGGGGGCACAAATAGGCCGTGTGGTGAAATCCTCCTGTGTCTTGGAACTGAAACTGAATTGTGATGCTGATGAACTGATTGAACCGTGTGTCAACCGCACCGACGGCCACCATCCTACAAAAAAGCAGAGTGTGTTTTCCCTCCTGGTTGTAACCCGGTGGAGAGCTTTCCCTTTATCAGATTGGCAGCTAAACAGTTGTATTAGATAATCTTCAAATCTGACATCCAGCCTGTTATGCTTGCTCTAGGGCTCACTGCTTGGCCTGCATCTACCTTTTACTGTGTATTCATTTCCCTCCTAAGGTGTGCTCCTAAATGAAGGTTTCTATGTACGCGGATGATGATTTTACCTGTCAATACCAGCACTGTATTACTAACATGCAAAATACTGCAGATTTATTTTGACAAATTAAAGTTAACCAGTCACAACTGTTATGATGGATTGCTTAATGCCGCAGAATCTTCCTCAGTTCACTGTGGTGGTAGAGAATTATTAAAGTATTACTTCCCCGGGCGTGGCCCTCCTTCCCAGGTATACACTTCCTGTTACTGGGCTGGGAAGGGAGGGCTGGTTGGTGCCATGGTGCCACAGAAAAGGGCGGGTGGAAAGGAAGCAGACTACAGCAGTGGGCGCTCCCCTGCCACCCAGCTTCACTAAGGACTAACAGTAAGCAGGCAAGGGTAGACATTGTCATGTGAAGCGTGGGGTCGAGGTTAAGGCACCCCAAGCAGATGGGACAAGCACCCACATGACAATATCACCAAGATGCAAATCAAGATTCTTGACACTTCATTTAATGGAAAAGTTTTGGGTGCCTCCAGACATCCTGTGACAGTTGTTTTAGTCTCCTTACTGATTCTGAATACAGCTAGAGGAATCATGTTCCTTGTCATATTTTTGTCTTGGGAATAAAGGAACTTTCATATCTCTGAGTGGCTAGCTGATCTAGCCCCATGTGTCTGTTTCTGTTCCTCGTAATTTGGTCCTCTGGAGAAACCTGAGTCAGGCTATAGAAGGTAGAGGCTCACACATCAATTATCCTCAAGGGCCACTGGACCGAAGGTGTGATCAGTCTTTGGGCTGACCCAGCTTCCTGTCCATTTCTTCTCTAAAATGTTTTATAGCTTCAAAGAATATCATTCACACCTATATGGATCTGTAAATCTCACCACCTCTGGCCTGGCCCCGGCAAGTGCTGAGTTTGTGAAGCTAAAGTTCCTTGGGGCTGAATGCTAACTGAACTTGGGGAGTAGAGTCCAGTTTCTCTTAGTAAGTGCCTCTAAGCACCTAAGGTGGGTCCAGAGGACCCAAGTTTGAGTCCCAGCACCTGCATATGGAAGCCTTTAACGCCAGCTCTAGGGCATCCGACACTCCTGGCCTCTGAGAATACCCGTACTCAAGAGCACATACTCACAAACACCACATATAATTAAAAATGTAAAATACCTTTAAAAAAGAGAATGGGGCCACTCATAGTAGGTGGGTCTTTCTACCTCGGCATAATTGGGATAGTCCCTTCCCAGATGTGCATAGAGGCCTATTTCCCAGATGATTCTAGGTCCTGCAAAGTTGACAAGTAACATTAATTACAGACCTAGTTCAATTTTGATCTAAGTGAATATAAAATGCTTAGCCCAAGGCCTGATACAGAGTATGGGACCTGAAACTCAAAGATTTTGTTTTATGTATATGGATGTTTTGCCTGCATGTATGTTTGTACATGTATGTATGTGTGCCTAGTGCCCTTAGTGTCTCTCACCACTGACCATTTGCAACTGGAGTTACAGTTGATAGGCTTCATATGGGTTCTGGGACTGGAACCCGAGTTCAATGGAGGAACAGAACTCTTAGCTGCATAGCCATCTCACCAGCACCTAGAACCTCAAATTCAATGCATCCTATCTTTACCTCTTGCTTGGCTTTTGTTTGGGCGATGCTGGGCATCGAGCTATATACATAGTGATCAAGTGCCCTGCACTGAGTTACGCTGGCCAGTCTCTTATTTCCTGCCTCCTTTATGAGGATATCTATTGGGGCGGGACTGGCGTTCAGCCTTATTTCAGGAATGAGAAAATCGGAGGGAAGACACGTTGGGAAAACTACCAGTTGGAGATTAGCTTGAGATGTGGCCTGAGGGGTTCATGCTAGAATCCCGAAAGAACCAAGAGGTCAGGAGATGGGCTATGTGCCTGTCTGGGAATGGTGCATCTTCGCAAGGCATTCCTTTCTCCTTCCCCTTCCCCACTTTTTATCGCGTCCACTGGAGGTACTACGATACAGGTCTCTTGAGCAGTCCTACCCTGTGGAACAGCAGCCTCCCTTTTCCTACCCAAGAAGAAAGGGAGTCCCCCCACTTTTTCAGGTAGGATGAAAGAGAGAGGCTATGCAGCCTTTTAGACCAGTGGTTCTCAACCTGTGGGTCGAGATCCCCTTGACAATCCAATCTCCAAAAATATTTACATTACGATTTATAACAGTAGCAAAAGTTCAGTCATGAAGTAGCAACGAAAGTAATTTTATGGTTGAGGGGGTTACCACAACAGAAAGAACTGTATTAAAGGGTCGCAGCATTAGGAAGCTTGAGAAACCACTGTTCTAGACCCTCTTACTCCGGAGGCAGTTTCCGCCCTTCTAGGATGTCCTGGGTACAGTGCAATAGGCAAATGCGGCGTTGCCATGGCTGCAGCAGTCCAGGTTTAGCGTTCTCTGCCTGCACCTTTGGTTTAATCTACTTTGCCGGCCTCTCTGCGGTTTCCAGGCCTCTTTCTCCCTAGAACTGAATGCCAGCGCGGTGGGGGAGGGGCACCAGGCCAACAAACAACTCTTTCGGAGCGTCAGCCCCGCCCTGCCTAGAACATCTCTGAGCTGGGATTGGCTGAGGTATACTGAGTCCTGATTGGTTGGTTTTATCCTCTTGCTCATTCACAGATTGCGGGCAACTGCGTCTACTGAAGCTTGTATGTGGAAAGCTACTTCGCTTCTACCATTTGGCAAGATGGTTTGTAATCGTTCAACGTAGACAGGCAAAATTCACTTCCATGGTTTCCCAAATCCGGCGCTAGCTCCTCTAAGGATGGCTGGCTGAGTCCGCTTATATATTTTATATCCAAATCCTTTGAGAGCAAGCTAGGGAACCAGCCTGTGCCAGGAGTGGAGAAGCACATTTTGCAACCCAGACAAGGCCGTGACTTGTCATGGAAGGTCGACTGCTAGGCTACCGTTGCACCCCTTTTGTCAGCGACATTTATACTTACCACTCCTTCCTTTAACCACTGCCCCATATGCTAGCAATGCTTTTCCTTCCCATTTATCTATTTTTAAGATGCAGCTAAAGGCTTTTGCTCCTTTGGAACTGACTCCTTACCCCAGGCCCCAAAGACAAAGATGACGCAGAGTTTATACATGGAACACTCAAAGCAAAAACAAAAGAAAACAGTAAAACAGTAAAACATGTTTTCAGATGTACAGTAAACACCTATATGCCTTTTACCCAGCACTGCAGAATTCATATTCTTCCTTATGCTAAATCACCATGGACCTTTTAATTTTTAATTTAATTTATTTATTGCTACTTTTTATGTAGACCTGGCCTGGCCTGGCTTAGAACTTGCTATGTAAATTCCCTTGGCCTTGAATCTCAGATATCCCCATGTTCCTCCTGCCTTCTGGGCGCTGGGATTAAAGGCCTAAACCACCACAGAGGGCTTTTCTAATTTTTGTTTGTTAGCTTGTTGTTGCTGTTTTCCTGGGCTTTCCAGGTTTTATACATCACAGCTGTGACCTGTCAAGACATCTCTATACGTTTCCAAACACTTTTACACCACAGCCTAGGCATTAACTGCACAGAGTTATATGATACTTTCATTTAATCCGCTGCTTGTATTCCAACTTTTTTCTGTGCTAGTTAATTTCCTTGTCAGCTTGATCGGGCACGGTGTTGGTGAGGCACACAGTTGGGTTCTATGAGGAAGTTTTCAGAGGATGAGGATGACTCTGAAGAAGGATGGCATCATCCTTTATTCTGGAGACCTCAACTGAAGAAAGGGAGGGAGGAGGAAGCCAGATGAGTTCTTTCATTGCTTTCTTCTCTGCTGGTTGGTCCATTGACAGGCAGCCATGATGGACTGTAATCCTCTGAACTGTGAGCCAAAAGAAAACCTTCCCTGAAGTTGCTTTTTGCAGGTATTTGATCACAGCAAAGATGTAAATAATTAACATATCCTCTTTCCCCCAGAACATTACATATTATATAGCTGATATTTTAAAAAGATATAGACTCCAGACCCCTGTGGGGCTGGAGTGATGGCTGGGTAGTTAAGAACTCGGCTTGATCTTCCAGAGGACCTGGGTTCAATTCCCAGCACCCATGTAGCAGCTCATAACCACCTGTAACTTCAGTTCCAGGGGATCCAATGCCCTCTTCTGATGTCAGCGGGCAACAGGCATGCACACGGTGCATGGACATACATGAAGACCCAGCACCAATACACAGAAAAAAAAATTAAGAAAAAAAATATACAGACTCCTGCCTTCTTTGTTTTTCCTTGAAAGTTTCTCATTTTGTGTTCGCTTGACATTGTCATGTGACATTCTTCACTGTTGCCTGGAATACTGCAAGGGCAATGTCCCCAGGGTTATCACATCTGAAAGCACAAAATCTCCCTCTGACCCACAGAGATCGTGTTAATTCTGATAGAGTGCCTACCTAGTTTTCTGTCTCTCCCTCCTCTCTTCCCTCTCTCCCCACGACTAATATACATGAGAGAGAGAATCCGATAGGACTATTGGAAACTCCTACCCTTCATCTGGGCTTCCCTCCGAATGCACATGAATTGGCCTTTACCATAGTGGGCAAGGCATCTCTGCACAAGAAAGTAAGGAAGAGGCTGACTATGGTACACATGCCTGTAATCCCAGCTCTTGGGTGGAGGAAGCAGTTACATGAAAACACTAATCCAGTATGCACACGCAGATGAATCCGTGCTCCCCCCTCCTCTTTCTCTTCTTTCTCCTCTTCCTCCTCCTCCTCCTTTTCCTCTTCTTCCTTCTCTTCCTCTTCCTCTTCCTCCCAGTTTCAGCTCCTCCAGGCTTTCCCCAGAAGACCAACTGCAGGAACGTGACACTTTCCTAGCCGACAGACTTGAACTATGCCATGGGCAAGAGGAGCAAGCCCTGCAAGCTAAATGTGGAGGTTGCTGAGGGGCTGGTCCCCAGGACCCTGGTCCTGCCATTTCCTTAGGGTCCTCTTGTCCCAAAAGGCTTAGCACTAACTCAGGAAGAGGAGGGTCTCTCTCTCTCTCTCTCTCTCTCTCTCTCTCTCTCTCTCTCTCTCTCTCTCTCTCTCTC
>JADRCD010223732.1:0-11610 GCA_019843815.1 Montemys delectorum | reverse complement strand
TGCAGAATGAGCGCTCCCTCAGGCACTCACTGCTTTGGAACTATGTCGGACAACCTAAGTGAGGCTCTTCCACAAAAGAAGAAGACATCTGCTGAGTGGTGGCGGCGGTGGCAGCAGAGGTGGCGTACGCCTTTAATCTCAGCACTCAGGAGGCAGAGGCAAGTAGATCTCTGAGTTTGAGGCTAGCCTGGTCAACAAAGCTAGTGTCAGGGCAGCTAGTGCTACACAGAGAATTCCTGTCTCGAAAAACAAAACAAACTAAAAAGGATAAGACATTTTTTTTTTTCCCATTTCTACGAGCGCTTAAGGACCAATGAGAGCACCAGGAAGCAAGAATGGGAGGCACCTATTTCCCTTAAGGAAGGAAGGAAGGAAGGAAGGAAGGAAGGAAGGAAGGAAGGAGCTTTCCTCCAGGGTGTCATAGTCTCTGTGGCACCTGTTCCAAGTCTCAGTCAAGAATGTTCATCCACCTAACCTACTGTCACTCTATTTTCTCTCCTCTCTCTGTCTTTCTGTCTCTGTCTTGCTGTATCTCTCTGTCACGCCCCCCCCCCCCGTATGTGTGTTTCTCCCTCCATCTCCCCCTCCTTCTCTCCCTCCCTCCTTCCCCAGGTTCTCATGTACCTCAAATTCTCTAAGTAGCCAAGGATCACCTTGAATATTCTTTCTCAGAACAAAATAAGAATGGCAAGAAAGCGGAACAGGCATCCATTGTTGACTATGAAACTAGCGAGCAATAAACTACACAGCCTGACTACCCATGACTTTGCCAAAAAAGCAGCAACTGATTTAATCTCTCTGTGTCCAGCTTTCTTGTCTGTGAAACGGGGATGATAGTGGTACCTGCTGCAGGGTCACTGAGCAGTGGGTCAACACGTGATTGCCAGCTCTGAAGCTTGGTGTGCTTGCTATTAATGTTCTCAGCAGAAGCGCAGTGAAAGGCTGGGCTCTGGAGTCCGGATGAGTCTGTATCTTTCTCTAGGACTTCAGATGACTTATTTGGTTTCCCTGTATCTCACTTCCCTCATCTGTAATGTCTGACAAGCTTTTTCCTGAAGATTAATTAACATGCCAGAGGGCTTAAAACAGAGCCAGACACACTGTAAATGATCAAGAAACATCAGGACCATCAAGACGGCTTCACGTGTACTTCTGACTTCTACATACATGCTGTGACCATATCCATGCAGGTGCTCAATCATACTAACACACATGATAGACAGATAGATAAATGTAATTTAAAAAGCTTTTTTTTTGGGGGGGGGAGCAGTTTCGAGACAGGGTTTCTCTGTATAGCCCTGGCTGTCCTAGAACTCACTCTGTAGACCAGGCTGGCCTCGAACTCAGAAATCTGCCTGCCTCTGCCTCCCAAGTGCTGGGGTTAAAGGCGCCACCATAAAAAGGAAAATAAAAGGTTATTCTCCATTGTTCCTATTTCCCAGCTATTGAGATGGAACTATCTATCCTCTTTACCATTTATAGATTAAAAACAGAGCCAGGACCGGAGAGATGGCTCAGTGGTTAAGAGTGCTGGCTGTTCTTCCAAAGGACCTGGGTTCAATTCCCAGCACCCACATGGAAGCTCACAACTGTCTGTAACTCCAGTTCTAGGGGATCTGATGCCTTTATACAGACATACATGAAGGCAAAGTACCAATGCATATGAAATAAAATAAATAAATCATTTAAAAATAGTTGATGAATGAATGATAGAAAAGGAGGCTAAGCCGCCCAGCGAGGAGGTGGTCCAGCAGAGATTCACCTGTATCTTGGCCTGACCACCATCTCATCTTCATCATGTTCTGGGCAACTGGGGGAGTTCAGGAGGTACAAACCAGGCAGAACTTCTCCACCCAGGGGATCAGCAAGCTCTTCTCTTGCGGCTGTGAATTATTTGTAGCGAGTGCTTGCCTCCAAGCTGGTGGAGCTACCTGGTATGGGGCCTCATTGCCTAAGCTCTTGATGTCTTCAGGAAAGTCAGAGTGAAAATTCCTGTCAATTTTAAATTCTTCTTCTTTAAAAGCCCTGGTTGCTCCATCCACACTGGCTGTAGACTCCTTCCTCCCTTCCATGTTTTAGACCATTCCCCATTGTCACAGCCTCCTAAGGCTTCCCGGGGTGCTTTGATAGTTACCAACCATCTGCCTTACAGACCGCTTTGCTGCTATCCTGCCCCGCCCCCTCCCCCCAGCACATGTCATCCCCCTACATCTAACCAGAGCGCACACTCACTGGTAATCACATGCTCCCTAGCTTCTCTCCTCTCTGCCCTTACTCGTGTTATGCACAGAACAGAGATACTCTTATGTCCATTCAGTCACTCATTTCTGTCTCTCAAGGCTCAGTTAGTGCCTCCGAGGTATCCTCCTTGGACCCTCCCTCCCTCCCAGAGCTAACCACTTCCTTCCCGTGCCCCCCCCCCCCCCACAGATATGCATGTCACATGTCATCAAGGGACATACACTTCGTGGTATTTCTTACCAGTTCCTTCATATCTGCCTTCCCTGTAGACTTAGTTGCAACATCAGGGAGGAAGTACTATACATATTTTTCATCTTTGGGGTTTCGGTGGGTGCATATGAGAGAAACACATACATGGTTATGAACTCAGATAAAAACATTCTATGTGAAAGATAATTACACACAGGAACTAGGGATGTGGCTCATTTGGTATGGTACTTGCCAAGCACGGATGAAGCACCGAGTTCTGATGTTGATGTGATGGTGCATACATAGAATCCTACACTGAGGATGCTGAAGCAGAATGATCAGAAGTTCAAAGCTGGGACTGGAAAGATGGCCCAGGGGTTAAGAGCATTGTCTGCTCTTTCAGAGGACTAGGTTTAATTCCCAGCATCCACATGGCAGCTCACAACTGTCTGTAACTCCAGTTCCAGAGGATTTAATAACCTCACAAAGATATACATGCAGACAAAGTAACCAATGTACATAAAACATAAATAAACCTCTGGGGAGTGGTGGCACACGCCTTTAATCCCAGCACTTGGGAGGCAGAGGCAGGTGGATTTCTGAGTTTGAGGCCAGCCTGGTCTACAGAGTGAGTTCCAGGACACCCAGGGCTACACGGAGAAACCCTGTCTTGAAAACCAAAAAATAAAAATAAAATAATAATAATAATAATAATAATAATAATAATAATTAACCATTAACCAAAAAAAAATTTTTAAAGTATGTTAAAGCTATGCCTAGTGATGTGTACCGGTAACCCCGGTACCTGGGAAATGGAGTCAGGAAGAGGTTTGTGACTTCTAGCCTTATCTCCCCCCCCCACCCCACCCCACTCCACCCCACTCCACCCTCCGAGGCAGGGTTTCTCTGTGTAGCCCTGGCTGTCCTGGAACTCACTCTGTAGACCAGGTTGGCCTTGAACTCAGAAGTCTGCCTGCCTCTGCCTCCCAAGTGTTGGGATTAAAGGTGTGCGCCACCACCGCCTGGCTGCTAGCCTTGTCTTTATGTTTATAACTAACTAGAAGAAACCAAATGGGATCATCTTGCAATGAATCTTTTGGAGCATCTTTCTCAAAACATTAGATCAGAATGTTCTAGACATTAAACACACTCTGAAAACAATTTTAATGGTTACATGGGATACCTTGTGTATGCCCAGTCAATCACCCCTAGGCTTTACTGAGAACCAGCTGGACAGCTTGTGTGCAGGAAGGTGGAACCCAGGGCGGTCAGATTTGTCGCCACTCAATACAAGGTTTTTTATTGTCAGGACAGACTAGGCATGTTTTGGGGCTGGAGAGATGGTTTAATGGTTAAGAGTACTTCTATAGAACTTGAATTTAGTTCCTAGCATCTTCACTGAATGGCTTTTGGTGGTTCACATCCACCTGTAACTTCAGCTCTAAGGGAACTGACAGCCTTGTTTGCTCTCTAAGCAGCCCCACTCCTGTGTGGCATATACTCACACAGAAACACAAAACTAAAAGAAAAAAAAACCTTCCAGAACTAGTTATGGTCCCATGTACCAAAAAGTTATTCCTGAGCCAGGCAAGGTATCACATGCCTTTAATCCCAGCATTCAGGAGGCAGAGGCAATCAAACTCTATGAGTTAGAGACCAATCAAAGCTTCTTAGTGAAATCTGCCTCAAAAAAAAAAAAAAAAAGTCAAGTTAGATGTGGCATCAATATTCAGTTGGTAGACTTCTGAATTTGAGCCCAGTCTGGTTTACAGTTGAGTTCCAGGACAACCAGGGCTACACAGAGAAAAGCCTGTCTCATAAATAAATAAAATCAACAAATAATAGAGACATAGATAGGGAGACAGAAAGACACAGAGGGAGGTGGGTTCTGGGGCTGGAGAGATGATCACTGGTCAAGAGCTAATATGGTTCTTGCTGAGGGCCAGCCAGCTCACAACTGCCTGTAACTCTAGCTCCAGGGAGATCCAATGCCCGTGGCCTCCAGAGGTATCAGACCTCATGTGGACACACCCATCCAGGAACATAATTAAAAATAGCAAAATAAATCTCTTTTAAAAGTTGGTCCTGCCGGGCAGTAGTGGCACATGCCTTTAATCCGAGCACTTGGAAGGCAGAGGCAGGTGGATTTCTGAGTTTGAGGCCAATCTGGTCTATAGGGTGAGTTTTAGGACAGCCAGGGCTACACAGAGAAACCTTATCTTGAAAAACCAAAAATAAAAATAAAAATAAAATAAATAAATAAAAATAAAAAAAAATAAAGTTGGTTCTTAGGCAAATAGTTAGTTACTATGTCTTAGAAGCTTGGTAGGCCAGTGGTCAGGGAAGTATAGCAACATCCCCTTCTTCCCGGAAACTCTGCAGAAACTGACTACACTGCTGCTGGGCTTTCCTAGGGCTTGTCTAGGCTGCCTAGCTGGATGCAGGGACGACCAGGGAGGCATGTGCCTTACAGGAGGAGATGGGGAAGCTCTTGGGGTATTTCTTAGAACAGCACCCTCCCAGTTATCCACTTAGTTGTCATCCTCTAAAAGGGATAGTGTCCCCCACCTTGTTTTTGGATACTGCTTCTCTGATTCAAATCCTCAAGTGATGTCACCAGCGATTGACATGTCTCCTTTAGTTTCTCCATTAAATCAGCCACGCTGTGGAAGGAGGAGATGGGATTATCCAAGTGACCAAGCGGTCATACGCACCCTCTTCACCCCCAAAGCCCTTCCCCTCAGGCCTACCACAGGCCTTGTGAATGTCTTTGGTGGTGCTAGGAGGAAGGGGGAGGGGTTCTCATGGTGGCAGGGATGACAGTCACTTTCAGAGCCATGACTGCTTGCTCTGGTGCACTGTTGGTGCCTTGACAAGAAATCCTAAAGGTGAAGCATCCTGTCTTCCCTGGAGTCCAGCTGTTGGCAACAGCTGTCCATCAGCCTCATGCATAACGACATCACGCATAATGGTATATGCTCCGGTGGCCTGAGCTTAGCATGGACAGAGTCTAGACAGAGGCTCCCATCACCTCCCCTGTTGCATTATGGGAGCAGCAAGCATCCATAGTTGGTTCTAGCACAGGCAGGGGGGTCAGAGTAGGACAGGAAGGGAAATAGTAGAAAGGCACACTGGGAAGACCTTACGGAAGGAAGGTTAATTGGGATGCTCAATTTACCAGGTTCCAGTCAGAGATGGTAGTTTTGGACCAAGAGATATCTACACCTCTGTGTATCTCTTAGGATGCTGCTCCCTGAGAAGACAAAAGAACGCAGTGGTGGCTGGAAGGAAAGACCCACCCTCCATGCAGCCCAGATCAAAGAGAAGTCTGAGAGAAAAGAATGCCCTGCACGCTAGCCTTTCCTTCTTTCTGAGCAATGCCGCTGCTGCAGAGCTAAGACACCAGCATGACGGGCCATCCAACATGGATTCAGAATTAACTTTCCCCAGAGATTTTGGTGCACGTCCTCAGGACGACTGTGGCATCCCGCTTCTGAGTCTGAGCAACTACCGGATTCGCGGTCTCTCCAGTCTACAGATGGCCATTTTTTGATTACCCAGTTCCTATCATGTAAATCAACCTAATAAATCCCCATTCAATTTTTTTTTTTTATCATTTTATCTTACTTTTATTTTTTGTGTTTTCAAAACCGTGTCTCTCCGTGTGGCTCTGGCTGTCCTAGAACTCACTCTGTAGACCAGGGTAGCCTCAAACTCAGAGATCCGCCTGCCTCTGCCTCCCAATGCTGGATTTAAAGGTGTGAGCCACCACCCTTGGCCAGTAAATCCCACTTTATCATATGTTATATAATATATAATAATACATATACATGTTCTATTGGCCCTGTGCCTCTGGAGCTCACAGCCCCAGATTGGGTTGCATAACTGAATGTGAAGGTTACAAAGTTTTTGGAAATAGTAAAAAGGTTTCTGAATGCAGAAACCCAAAATTGATTTGAAATCAAACACTCAGTGAACCTGAGCCTTTTCTGACAGCATTCATGCGTGTTGTATCCATGCTTTCCCAGAGACTTGGTTTTGAACATACAACACACACATTTCACACCATCAACGCCACCGCAGAAAACAAACAACAAAAACCAAAACAAGCTAATTTGTCCAGAAGTACATTGGCTGGAATGCAACACTATTATACATTAAGAGTCGCAGCATTTTTAATATATGCCAAGTTTCCTGTTTGTTCTTTTTTTATAGAAACAAAGTAGTTTAATTATAGAAAACAAAGAGTTTTAATTTGTCACTCCCCAGCATGGATCAAATTATTGTTATTTGTTAGAGTGCTTGATTTTTAAAATTGCTGTTTGAGTTGCTGACTTGACTTTCATAGAAAGTATTAAATGAGACTAGGCATAGTGGCACTGGCCTTTAATCCCAGCACTCAGTGGGCAGAAGCGGGTGAATCCCTGGGAGTCTGAGGTAGGTCTGGTCTATACAGTGAATTTCAGAACAGCCAGTGTTATGTAGTTAAGACCCTGTCTCAAGAAGAATTAAGTGAATTTGTGTTTGGAATTAGAACAGATTCCAGAAATTTTTGAAGTGGCCCTAAATATACCTTGCCAACCTGTACTCTGTATTTATTTAAATATGTTCTCAGCATTGATGGTTATAAAATCAACATATTAAATCTGAAAGCAAATCTTGAAGATGCTCTACAGCCTGCAGTAGCAAATATTCAGCCAAGATGTGATTGTTTACGTAAAAACAAACAAGTACAGGCATTTCGTTAGTGTGCAGTTTTGCTTTCACCTTTAAGAAATGGTAAAAGTTAGCTGGGCAGTGGTGGTGCTCGCCTTTAATCCCAGCACTTGGGAGACAGAGGCAGGCAGATTTCTGAGTTGGAGGCCAGCCTGGTCTACAGAGTGTAGCCCAGGACAGCCAGGGCTATACAGAGAAACCCTGTCTCGAAAAGCCAAAAAAAAAAAAAAAAAAGTTATAGGCCTACCAAAAATCACTTAAATATTTTTATTATTTATTAACAATAAACATTTGATTTGTATAACTATTTTATACAGCCATATACCTAGGGTCATGTAAAAATTCTCAAACAAAAAGGGGTCAAGAGTTTAAGAAATCTTGCTCTAGAGAGCCCTGACTAACAGAGTCCATGATCAATGTGCCTGCTGTTTTACAGGCTTTAATGAGGCGACACATCATGGCAGGGGTGTGAGTCCCGCAAAACTACTCATCTCCTGGATGGAGAGGGAAAGAGAAGCGGATATAGGCATCACTATCCTCTTTGAGGTTGTGGAAAGAGAATTCATGGTGTCCTACTTCCTGAGCTTTATCACCTCTTTTGCTAACGGTAGGGACCAAGGTTTCACACAGAGGCCTTTGGATAGCACTCCAGATCTGAACTGAAACAGTTTAAATGTTACCCTCTATGATGGTTTGAATATGCTTGGCTCAGGGAGTGACGCTTATTGGAAGTGTGGCCTTGTTAGAGTAGGTGTGGCCTTGTTGGAGGAAGTGTCTTACTGTGGGTGTAGGCTTTAAGACCCTCTTCCTAGCTGCCTGTCGTCTTCTCCTGTTTGCCTTTGGAACAAGCTGTTGAACTCTCAGCTCCTCCGGCACCATGCCTGCCTAGAGGCTGCCATGCTCCCACCTTGATGATAATGATTATAAGTTGTCTTTATAAGAGTTGCCTTAGGTTGGAGAGAGGTTCAACAGTTAAGAGCACTGACTGCTCTTCCAGAGGTTCTCAGTTCAATTCCCAGCAACCACATGGTGGCTATAACCATCTGTAATGGGATCCAATGCCGTCTTCTGGTGTGTTTGAAGAGAGCAACAGTGTATGCACATATAGAATAAATAAATAAATCTTGAGACACACACACACACACACACACAGAGAGAGAGAGAGAGAGAGAGAGAGAGAGACAGAGAGAGAGAGAGAGAGAGAGAGAGAGAGAGACAGAGACAGAGACAGAGAGAGACAGAGACAGAGAGAAAGCCGGGCAGTGGTGGCACACACCTTTAATCCCAGCACTTGGGAGGCAGAGTCCCGGGGGGTTTCTGAGTTGGAGGTCAGCCTAGTCTACACAGTGAGTTTCAAGGACAGCCAAGGCTACACAGAGAAACCCTTTTCGAAAAACTAAAACCAAACCAAACCAAAACAAAACAAAACAAAGAGTTGCCTTGGTCATAGTGTCTGTTCATAGTAGTAAAACCATAACTAAGACACCCTCCGAGGATTGGGGTGTCACCAGTCATATTCAGCTGGGAGCATCACCCACTCTGTGCTTCAGAACAACAGCATGCCAAGTGCTGTTCTGTATATTTCAGAATGTGTGGACTGATTACATTCTCACCATGGTCCTTTGAAGTAAATGAATGGGGCTGGAGAGATGGCTCAGATGTTCTTCTGGAGGACCTGGGTTTGATTCTCAGCATCCACATAGTGGCTCACAACCATCTGTAACTCCAGTCTCAGGAGGTCTGATGTCCTCTTGAGGCACACATGTGGTGCACAGACAATTATGCAGGCAAAACACCCAAATACATTAAATAAACTAGACTTTAATTGGCACAAGTAAGGAAACTGAGGCACAGAGAGTTAAGCGCCTGGCCCAAAGCCACATAGCAGGTGGAAGAAGCCCTGAGGGTTGGTGCCCACTGAAAACTTAACCTCTGCGAACATATCCTAGGAAGTAGTTTGTTGGAAGAGCAAGAAGGAACTGGGTGCTAGAGAAGGCTGCTAAAGACGCGTGGGGGTAGTTGGGAAAGCCTTGTAGAACGGGCAATCTGTGGGGTGGGAGTAATTTCAAAGAAGCCTTAATAGCATCTGGGGTTGCATCAGAGCCAAGAAGTGGGGTGAGCAGGAGGTTCATGGGTTTAGACAACCAGGTGCCTGCCAGGGCCTCCCACTGAGTGTAGCTCCTGGGTTGACTGGGGAAGAAGGCCAGACCACAGGAAAGAAAAGCTAGAATGAGGCTGGAACAAGTAAGAGATATGTGTCTTCATTTTAGAGGAAGTCTATTTCAAATGAGAAGACATTACTAGGGCAATGGCTCATGGGCAGGGCAGGATCAGGACAGGATTTGTTTAAAAAGGGGCATCTTAAAGTGTTGGTAGGCTTGAAGCAGAAAGGGGTCAGTGGAAAGGAAGAATTCTTGGAGTTCTCTGAAGCAGGCAGGAAGTTTGGCTAGAGAGCAGAGGGGTCTCTCACCAGCTGCAGAGAGCAGAACACAGGGGTTGGGCAGCAGCTGTGGGAAAAAGTAGGGGAAAGGGAAGGAAGGATGGCTCTAGCTCGAGAGCAATGGAATACCCAGGAAGAGGGAGGGCAGGAACTGAGCTGGTTAACCTCTCTGTGCCAGAGGTGGCGGTTAGATGAGGGAGCAATGGTTTTGAGTTTGTTGTTAGCCTCCATGAAGTCTCCAAGGCACCCTGCTGCTGGAGACCTGAGGCAGGCAGCAGATATGAGCCTCTGGGTGCTCAGGAGCAGCAGTAGAGGGTGAGTGAAGTTGCTCTCGGTATGAGAAACAGAAGGGGGTGGGGCTGAGAGAAACCTTCCGGGATGGACCCCAAAGGAGAAGGACATTACCAAAGCCCACAGACAGAATGCTTCAAGGGTGCCCATCACAGCGACTAGCTGCTGGCTTTGCTAATGACTTTAACGGAAATACATTTTATAAGTAATCCAGAGGCATGCACAAACAGGAAAACCTCCAGATTGGTAGCCCCCACCCCAACCCCAAGTCCTGAAATGTCAAAGTGACTGGGACAGATTAGAGAAAGATTCTGCCAATAAGCAGAAAAGTGACAGGGGAAGTTAACACTATAGTACAAAGTGACACACTTGATACCATCATCTAGGCTTTACTGGCCAGAGGATAAATCCTGAGCACTCGGTGACAGCTCAGAGTTAGCAGCCTCCTCGGAGCACTCCAGATTCAGAATCTTTAACATGGGATCTAGGAACCAACTCCTGATAGTCTGAGGGTTCCCAAAAATCGGGTGAAGGGGCATGGGCAGAGGGGTGGGGGTGGGGACAAGAGATTGTCAGAAGTGGGGGTTCCTCTTAGGGTATCCTCAGATTCCACCTTGCTGAAGAAATTACCCTTGACATGCAAATGATGGAAAATCTGAGGCCTTGGTTTGCGGTTTTTACCATCTGTCTCTTGGGTGAGCATGCCTTTTCAGCAAAGATTGCAAGCCTCCAGAAGAGGAGAGGGCTGTTTGCAGGGCTCCACACACCAATGGGCAGGCTCTTTCCAGTAGGAGGGTTTAGATTTTTCATAAGATGTTGCTGATTTGACCTTTAGATTCCTCCTAGGCAGCCCCACTTCAAGGCAGGACTTGGTAATCATCTCCTCCCTCCGTTCCCTCCCTTCTCATCGCCAAATGAGTGCACAAAACCAAACCACTTGGAAAATTAGCCAAAGTTCATCGACCGTTTATTAAACCGTCTGTGGAATCCCTTATCGAGGCTCAGAAGCCTTGAAGTAATGGCGAAAGTTGGGTGAAGATGTTAGTGGGTGGTAACTTTAGAGTGAACTGGCTGTGACTTTGATTTCCCTCACCAACTCCACAATTTCCTCCGGCCTCGATATTAGATTTTATTTCCTGATCCCTAACTCCACAGAGCTGCCACTTGCCCACACTCCTGATGTCCCAAGACCCAGAGGTTCGTGCACCTTCTGCAGCCCTCACTTGGGGCTCCTGATATATGTCTGCAAACTCTCAGGTCAGCCTTGCGTTTAGGTCCCCCTCTTTCCCAAATCTCCCACGCCTCAGGTCTCCTTGTTTTAACAACCTCTTAAGGTGCTCCCCAAGTCGGCAGAGCCCAAACGTACCGCATCTGGCCATAAAGGGAAAACCACAAGTCCTCAAGAGGAGCAACCCGTGCGGGAATGCACAGAGGAGACTGTCTCAATGTCCTCAGATGCCCCTTGTCCCTTATCCCTAGCCCCTTGCCCCTTATCCCTCGCAACCGCATTGCCTTCCCGGTCCCTATTCCTGTTTCCCGTCCTGGGAAGAGGGTCTGGGGGTGTCGCAGCCTGAGCCCCGCAGCGCGCGCCGCCCCGCTCCTCCCCGCGCGGCCCCACTTGTGGCCCCGCCGGCAGCTTCGCAGGGACAGCTGCATTTCTCGCCGCCCGCCGCTAGGAAGCCGGCCTCGCCTCGCTTTCTCCGCCTCCCGGCGCCCAGCCGCGCCGCCGCGCC